>WNWK01004566.1:0-137576 GCA_009830355.1 Cherax destructor | reverse complement strand
AAGCAAAGGAAAAAGTCATGGGAGGAGAGGAGACCCAGTAGCAGACAGCAAAGGCGGGGGCCGGGGCCCGAGTCTCACCCCGAACCAAAAATTGGGAAAGGTACAATTGGGGAGTACACACACGAGGGGGGGTTGGGAAATGGACCGCGACACTGGAGGAAAAGGAGAGATGGGGAGACTGATAAAAAATATAAGATATTTGGGGGAATTGACAAAGTGGGGGGGAACAGAATGTTCCAGAAAAATGGGACACAAAAAAAGGGAAAACACAGATGGAAGTTAAAGACTCAGATGAATCACAGAGATGTTGGGAAAAGATTTCTTCAGTCACAGAGTTGTGGGAAGTGGAATTTTTTGGGAAGTGATGTAGTGGAGGCAGGCCTATACATAGCTTTAAGCAGAGGTATGATAAAGCTTATGGCGCGGGGAGGGGCCCCAGTGGCGGCCGGTGAAGAGGCGGGGCCAGGAGCTTTGCCCTGGCCCCCAACCAAAACCCCAGGGGGAGTACAATTTGGTGAGTAACCCCCCTTTTCCCCCACGGAGGGGCCCGGGTTCAATTTTGGGGGGAAACATTTCGAAGTTTTTCCCCTTACATACACATACACACAAAATATATACAACGGGTTTATGTCAAATTTGAATGTGCCGGGAAAAAAAAGGGTTAACCCCTTTTACACACACACACACACAAAACCAAAAAAACCTCTTCCCGGGAAAAAAACCTTCGGGGTAGGTTTTTGTTTGAAAGGAAGCAGAGCTTTTTTTTATTTTAAAATTATTAATGTTAAACATTTTTTGAAGAAAAGAGCAAGGTTTAAAATTTTAAAGGGAGAAAAAGAGCACATCAGATAAGTATTGTTTTTGTGTTTATACACCTGCTCACTGTAACCGAACTTAATCAGGTAAGGCAAGAAGGATTAATAGAAAAGTTTGCCCAAAGAAGAAGGGGTTTTTAAAAAAAGGTAAAACCCCTTAAAAACCCACATACACCCAATGCAGAAAATAAATTTTTTGAAAACTGGGAAAAAAAAAATAAAAGAGAGGCCATGGATCAGAAATTCTTTAAAAAATAAGCTTTATCTTTTTAGTTTAATATAAAAATAAGCTTTATTTTTTAGTTGAATATAAAAATAAATTTTTTTTATATTAAAAAAGCATGTTTTTTTTTAATATAAAAAAAATTAGATGATAATTAGGCAAGAATAACCTAAGAAAAAAGAACCCCAGGTATTTAAAAATATAAAAATTTAAAAATTTTCCCCAAAATTTTGAAAAAAATTGAAGAAAATTTGGGAAATTAACTAGATATAAGAAGATTAACCAAAGGGGCCCGCCAAAAAAATTTTAAAAAAATGGAAAAAATTGAAAAGGAGATTTCAGATAACTAAGATATAGAGACACGCAGTTGAAAGAGTTAAAACAGTTATTGTTTTAGGCAGCTTTGAAAACAAAATAATAGAAAGAATCAAAGTGGAAGAACAACATACAAAATGGGAAAAAAAAAAATATTGTTTTTGGGATTTCAGCTTTAAAATACATTTTTGGGCATATAAAACGTACTGTAAAATATTAAAAAAAAAGCATAGGTCTCTAAAAATTAATTTTTAAAATAGATTGGGATAATGAAGAAATGTTAAGAAAGCTTGGGGACTTTTAAAGGAGTTAAAGTTTTAAAGAGGATAAACAAATTAGACAAGATCTTTCACAAAATGAATGGGGAAAAAAAAATATTACAAAAAAGGAAGACCCAAGGTTAGCCGAGTGGTGACCTGTTCTTAGCTTGAGTGGTGACCTGTTCTTAGCTCAGTGAAGACGTGTCTAGTGTACTCCCTGTGGACTGAATCAAGATGCCCCTATTGAGCAACTTTACCAGCAGCTTAAGGAGGAATTGAGGGTAGCGAAGCTTGAGATACGGCGATTGACGGAGGAAAACAAGAGGATTCGTAGTAGTCCTCCTGTTGTGAGTCCTCAGGTCAAGAAGGTAACCTGGGCAGTGGCCGGACAGCATGGGACGAAGTTGAAGATCAAGAAGACGAATGGAGAGGTAGTAACGACGAAGAAGAAAGAGACTGCTGTGGAAACTTCGAACTCCTTTTCTGTGCTTCCAGACGAATGTGAGTCGACTACTGGGAACGTCACGACGAACTGTACCAAGGAAGGTAAAAACATTGTTGTTGTTGGGGATAGCCAAGTTAGATATATGGATAGGGCCTTCTGCTTGAAAGATAGGAGTAGGAGACAGAGGGTTTGCTTTCCTGGGGCTGGGATGGAAGACATTGTTAGCCGACTTGACAACATCATGCATGGTAATGGGATCAATCCTATTATCTGCCTCAGTGCTGGAGGCAATGATGTATCCAAGCGTAGAAGTGAGGATTTAGTTAGTAGGTATAAGGCAGCAATAGACATCATTAGGAAGAAGGGAGGGAGCCCTGTTATATGTGGCATTTTGCCAAGAAGGGGTGTTGGGAAAAGAATGGCTGTCCAGAGCGATTGGTATAAATTGCTGGCTGGACAAACACTGTAAGGATAATGCAGTCCCATTCATTGACAACTGGGACCACTTCTATGGCCGAAATGACATGTATGCCAGGGATGGGGTTCACTTATCCAGGGCAGGTGTAGAATTTCTCTCTAGCTCAGTTGAGGATGTTGTTAGGGCTTTAAACTAGGATTAGTTAGAGGTATGGGTTTAGGAATGGTAAATAATGAGGGCCAAAATATTGATTCAGGCTTTGATATCATAAATCATAACAATAACAGTAATCGAGTGACACAGGGTAATGATAGTAACAGAAATTGTGTAAAACAAAAGCTGAAAAAGGTTCACAAGAAGATACATATCAATGTATTTTATACTAACTGTCGAAGCGCCAGAAATAAAATTAACGAATTACGTTTGGTAGCATGTGCTGGGAACTTTGATGTCATTGCAATAACTGAAACATGGTATAATACCAAGAGTCGGGATATGATTGCTGAGTGTCATATTCAGGGGTTTAAGTTGTTCCATGTAGATAGATATAATGGGAAAGGGGTGGAGTTGCATTGTATGTACGAGAAAATATAAATTGCTGCATAAAAACAGGCATAAAAATAGATGGATCATTAACAGAATCTGTTTGGGTAGAGTTTCTAGAAGGTCAAGAAAAACTGATTCTAGGTGTAATATACCGACCTCCAGGCTTGGATCACGATAGAGGAGACTTCTTTGGGACGAAATTGTTAGGGCTTCTAGGCACAATAACGTAGTGTTAGTAGGGGATTTTAACTTTAGTCAAATTGACTGGACTTCTTTGACCGGTAATCTGGAGTCCAGTGACTTTATGGAAGTAGTTCAGGACTGTTTTCTGAAGCAGTGTGTGACGGAGCCTACCAGAGGTAATAATTTGCTCGACCTAGTCTTGTCAAATAAAGAAACTCTTGTAAATAATCTGGAGATCACTGAAGAGCTTGGAGCTAGTGATCACAAATCCATTACTTTTAATATTACATGGGAGTACGAGAATAGGGATAATACGGTAAAAGTTCCTGATTTTCGTTCTGCCGATTATATTGGACTTAGGGAACACCTGTCTAATCTCGACTGGGGTAATCTAGCTAACGATTACGATGGGATCTGCGTTTATGATTTGTTTCTTAATAATGTACAACGTGCACAGAGTATGTTTATTCCCCAGAGAGAATTTAGGTCAAATAATAACGATCCCAAATGGATTAACAGGAGGCTAAAACATTTATTAGGGAGAAAAGAGGAATTTATAGGCGCATCAAAAGAGGAGATGTTAACCTTATTGACCAATATGTTCAGTTGAAAAGAGAAGTAAAAAGGGGATTAGAAAGGCTAAACGTGACTATGAGATTAAGGTTGCTAATGAATCAAAGACTAATCCAAAAGGGTTCTTTCAAGTGTACAGGACGAAGGTGAGGGAAAAGGTAGGACCTCTGAAAATTGGGAATGGACAGCTGACGGATAACGAACTGGAAATGTGTTCTCTATTTAATGACTATTTTTGTCAGTCTTTACACAAGAAGACGTAAATGAGATTCCAGAAATTAACAATTATTCAGTTCCTGAAGAATTCAAATTAACTAATATTACTGTCACGAGGGACATGGTTATCAAACAGATAGATAAACTGAAGCAAAATAAGTCCCCGGGACCCGACGAGTTGTTTTCCAGGGTACTTAAAGAATGCAAAATGGAACTTAGTCAGCCATTAACGAATGTGTTTAATACGTCCATCCTAACTGGTGTTGTGCCAGAGATGTGGAAGATAGCTAATGTAGTTCCTATATTCAAATCAGGGGATAAGTCCATTCCATCAAATTACCGTCCAATAAGCCTCACGTCTATAGTAGGCAAATTATTAGAATCAATTATAGCTGATATTATCAGAAGTCACCTTGAAGAACATAATTTGATTAATGAATCTCAGCATGGGTTTACGAGAGGTCGTTCCTGCCTGACAAATTTACTGACGTTTTTCAATAAAACATTTGAGGCAGTAGACAGTGATAAAGAATATGATATAGTTTACTTGGATTTCAGTAAGGCCTTCGATAGAGTACCTCACAAGAGACTCTTAAGAAAGGTGGCAGCTCATGGTATAGGAGGTAAAGTTCTAGCATGGATAGAGGCATGGCTTACCAATAGAAAGCAGAGAGTTTCCATTAATGGGGTCAAATCTGAATGGGGATTTGTCACTAGTGGCGTTCCACAAGGATCAGTTTTGGGCCCATTGTTGTTCATAATTTACATTAATGACCTTGATGAAGGAATTGCAAGTGACATGAGTAAATTTGCTGATGATACAAAAATAGGCCGTATAATTCATTCTGAGGAGGATAACAGTGAACTCCAGGAGGATTTGGATAAATTAATGTCTTGGTCTGAAAAGTGGCAGATGAAGTTCAATGTGGACAAGTGTAAGGTGCTTGTCGTTGGTAATGAAAATATCCCTCGAATTTATAAACTAGGTGAAGTTGAGCTTGATCATACAGAATGTGAAAAAGACTTGGGAGTCATGGTAAGCAGAAATCTAAAGCCAAGACAACAGTGCCTAAGTGTGCGCAATAAGGCTAACAGATTACTAGGATTTATTTCAAGAAGTATAAGCAACAGAAGTCCAAAAGTTATTTTACAGCTCTATACATCACTAGTGAGACCTCATTTGGATTATGCAGCTCAGTTTTGGTCTCCTTACTACAGGATGGATATAGATTCATTGGAGAACATACAAGAAGAATGACTAAAATGATTTACAGTATAAGAAATCTCCCGTATGAAGATAGACTTAGAGCGTTGAATCTCCACTCTCTGGAGAGACGTAGAATGAGGGAGATATCATCGAGGTGTACAAGTGGATGATGGGCATAAACAAAGGAGATATTAATAAAATACTGAGGATATCGAACCAAGTAAGAACCAGAAATAACGGATTTAAATTGGATAAATTTAGATTTAGAAAGGACATAGGCAAGTACTGGTTTTCGAACAGAGTTGTAGATGCGTGGAACAATCTTCCGAGTACTGTGATAGAGGCTAGGACCTTGGGTGGCTTTAAAAGAGATTGGACAAATATATGAGTGGGAGGGGCTGGGTTTGATTTGTGTCGTGAGTACGGGAATAAATTCTTAGGTAGTGGTGGTTTTGATAAGGACCTGCCTTGTATGGGCCAGTAGGCCTTCTGCAGTGTTCCTCCATTCTTATGTTCTTATGTTTTTAAGTCACTAGGAGAGAAGCATACAGTTTTAAGAAGCATGAAGTCATTAAGCAGGACTAAATCAGAGTGATCCTAGTTACACCACAGTAAACATTGCCAATGACTAGCTCGCCCTCCAAATTGTATAAACATAGTATACTAACAACACATCCAACCACAGGAGACTTATACATAGAACTAAGAACTAAGAATAACTAGAACATAAGACATAAGAGCACTGCAGCAGGCCTGTTGGCCCATACTAGGCAGGTCCTTCACAATCCGTCCCACTAACAGAATATTTGCTCAACCCAATTTTCAATGCTACCCAAGAAATAAGCTTTGACAATTCTACCACTCATGCCGAGTCCCACTCAAATCCAACCCTCTCACTCATGAATTTATCCAACCTAAATTTGAAACTACCCAAGGTCCTAGCTTCAATAACCCTACTAGGCAGACTGTTCCACTCATCAACTACCTATTTCCAAACCAATACTTTCCTATATCCTTTCTAAATCTAAACTTATCTAACTTGAATCCATTATTGCGGTTCTCTCTTGGAGAGATATACTCAAGACCTTATTTATATCCCCTTTGTTAATACCCATTTTCCACTTGTATACCTCGATCATGTCTCCCCTCATTCTACGTCTTACAAGTGAATGTAATTTTAGGGTCTTCAATCTTTCTTCGTAAGGAAGATTTCTAATGCTATGTATTAATTTAGTCATTCTACGCTGAATGTTTTCTAACGAATTTATGTCCATTCTGTAATATGGAGACCAGAACTGAGCTGCGTAATCTAGGTGAGGCCTTACTAATGATGTATAAAGCTGTAATATAACCTCTGGACTTCTGTTGCTAACACTTCATTGCTGTGGAAAAATAAACACATAAGCAGTATAATGTGATCCTTTATTGACAACGTTTCGCCCACGCAGTGGGCTTTATCGAGTCGCAGACAGATCTACCTGGAAAATAAGAACATAAGAAAGGAGGAACACTGCAGCAGGCCTGTTGGCCCATACTAGGCAGGTCCTTCACAATCCGTCCCACTAACAGAATATTTGCTCAACCTAATTTTCAATGCTACCCAAGAAATAAGCTTTGACAATTCTACCCACTCATGCGCGAGTCCCACTCAAATCCAACCCCTCTCACTCATGAATTTATCCAACCTAAATTTGAAACTACCCAAGGTCCTAGCTTCAATAACCCTACTAGGCAGACTGTTCCACTCATCAACTACCCTATTTCCAAACCAATACTTTCCTATATCCTTTCTAAATCTAAACTTATCTAACTTGAATCCATTATTGCGGGTTCTCTCTTGGAGAGATATCCTCAAGACCTTATTTATATCCCCTTTGTTAATACCCATTTTCCACTTGTATACCTCGATCATGTCTCCCCTCATTCTACGTCTTACAAGTGAATGTAATTTTAGGGTCTTCAATCTTTCTTCGTAAGGAAGATTTCTAATGCTATGTATTAATTTAGTCATTCTACGCTGAATGTTTTCTAACGAATTTATGTCCATTCTGTAATATGGAGACCAGAACTGAGCTGCGTAATCTAGGTGAGGCCTTACTAATGATGTATAAAGCTGTAATATAACCTCTGGACTTCTGTTGCTAACACTTCTTGATATAAATCCCAGTAATCTATTTGCCTTATTACGTACGCTTAGGCATTGCTGTCTTGGTTTAAGGTTGCTGCTTACCATCACCCCCAAGTCATAAGAACATAAGAAAGGAGGAGCACTGCAGCAGGCCTGTTATCCCATACTAGGCAGGTCCTTCACAATCCGTCCCACTAACAGAATATTTGCTCAACCAAGTTTTCAATGCTACCCAAGAAATAAGCTTTGACAATTCTACCCACTCATGCGCGAGTCCCACTCAAATCCAACCCCTCTCACTCATGAATTTATCCAACCTAAATTTGAAACTACCCAAGGTCCTAGCTTCAATAACCCTACTAGGCAGACTGTTCCACTCATCAACTACCCTATTTCCAAACCAATACTTTCCTATATCCTTTCTAAATCTAAACTTATCTAACTTGAATCCATTATTGCGGGTTCTCTCTTGGAGAGATATCCTCAAGACCTTATTTATATCCCCTTTGTTAATACCCATTTTCCACTTGTATACCTCGATCATGTCTCCCTCATTCTACGTCTTACAAGTGAATGTAATTTTAGGGTCTTCAATCTTTCTTCGTAAGGAAGATTTCTAATGCTATGTATTAATTTAGTCATTCTACGCTGAATGTTTTCTAACGAATTTATGTCCATTCTGTAATATGGAGACCAAACTGAGCTGCGTAATCTAGGTGAGGCCTTACTAATGATGTATAAAGCTGTAATATAACCTCTGGACTTCTGTTGCTAACACTTCTTGATATAAATCCCAGTAATCTATTTGCCTTATTACGTACGCTTAGGCATTGCTGTCTTGGTTTAAGGTTGCTGCTTACCATCACCCCCAAGTCCTTCTCGCAATCTGTATGGCTAAGTTCTACGTTATTTAACTTATAAGTGCTTGGGTTATGGACACTCCCGAGCTTCAGAACCTTGCATTTATCTACATTGAACTGCATCTGCCACTTTTCTGACCACGAATTAAGTTTGTCTAAATCTTCCTGAAGTTCTATGACATCTATGTTTGAATCAATTATCCTACCTATCTTCGTGTCGTCGGCGAATTTGCTCATATCACTAGTAATTCCCTCATCAAGGTCATTGATATATATTATAAATAACAATGGGCCTAAGACTGATCCCTGTGGAACACCACTTGTTACAAGTCCCCATTCGGATTTAACCCCATTTATGCACACTCTCTGCTTCCTATTGGTGAGCCATGACTCGATCCATGACAGCACTTTTCCCCCAATGCCATGAGCTGCCACTTTCTTTAACAGTCTCTGGTGTGGTACTCTATCAAAAGCCTTACTAAAGTCTAAATAAACAATATCGAATTCTTTATCGTGATCAACAGCCTCAAAAGCTTTACTGAAGAAGGTTAATAAATTAGATAGGCAGGAACGGCCCCTCGTGAATCCATGCTGGGTATCATTAATCAAATTATGTAAGAATGGAGGAACACTGCAGAAGGCCTACTGGCCCATACTAGGCAGGTCCATATCAAAACCACCACTACCTAAGAATTTATTCCCGTACTCACGACACCAATCAAACCCAGCCCCTCCCACTCATATATTTGTCCAATCTCTTTTTAAAACCACCCAAGGTCCTAGCCTCTATCACAGTACTCGGAAGATTGTTCCACGCATCTACAACTCTGTTCGAAAACCAGTACTTGCCTATGTCCTTTCTAAATCTAAATTTATCCAATTTTAATCCGTTATTTTGGTTCTTACTTGGTTCGATATTCTCAGTATTTTATTAATATCTCCTTTGTTTATGCCCATCATCCACTTGTACACCTCGATGATATCTCCCCTCATTCTACGTCTCTCAGAGAGTGGAGATTCAACGCTCTAAGTCTATCTTCATACGGAGATTTCTTATACTGTAAATCATTTTAGTCATTCTTCTTTGTATGTTCTCCAATGAATCTATATCCATCCTGTAGTAAGGAGACCAAAACTGAGCTGCATAATCCAAATGAGGTCTCACTAGTGATGTATAGAGCTGTAAAATAACTTTTGGACTTCTGTTGCTTATACTTCTTGAAATAAATCCTAGTAATCTGTTAGCCTTATTGCGCACACTTAGGCACTGGAAAAATAAACACATAAGCAGTATAATGTGATCCTTTATTGACAACGTTTCGCCCACGCAGTGGGCTTTATCGAGTCACAGACAGATCTACCTGGAAAATGAGCAACATGGAGATATATATAGGGTACAGTCAGGTGGAGAATGCTGGGTCAGGTGGAGAAAGCTGCATGTGAGTCTTAAAAGTCTTGGCTTTAGATTCCAAGCACGTCTCCGGAGGCACACATCAACCAGATAACTGCGGCAGCATATGGGCGACTGGCAAACCTAAGATTAGCGTTCCGTTACCTTAACAAGGAATCGTTCAAGACACTGTATACCGTGTACGTCAGGCCCATACTAGAATATGCAGCACCAGTCTGGAACCCACACCTGGTCAATAACGTAAAGAAAGTAGAGAAAGTGCAAAGGTTTGCGACAAGGTTAGTTCCACAACTCAGGGGTCTGTCTTATGAAGAAAGGTTGAGGGAAATAGGACTAACAACACTGGAGGAAAGAAGGGTCAGAGGAGACATGATAACGACATACAAAATACTGCGGGAATTGACAAGGTAGACAGTGACAGGATGTTCCAGAGAGGGAACACAGAAACAAGGGGACATAACTGGAAGCTGAAGACTCAGATGAGTCAAAGGGATGTTAGGAAGCATTTCTTCAGCCACAGAGTAGTCAGGAAGTGGAATAGTCTAGAGAAAGATATAGTGGAGGCAGGAACCATACACAGTGGCCTAGTGGGTAAAGCTCTTGCTTCACGCACGGCGGGGCCGGGTTCAATTACCGGTGGGGCAGAAACATTTCGAAGTGTTTCCCTACATACACATACACACACACACACACATATATAACAGGCCTAGTGTCTAATTGACATGTGCCAAAGACAAAATGGTAACTAACTAACACACACACAGGAACCACACACAGGAACAATACACAGTTTTAAGACGAGGTATGATAAAGCTCATGGAGCAGGGAGAGCAGATACCCAGTAGCGGGTAGCGCAGAGGAGGGCCATTAGCTGAGTCTCGACCTCTGCAACCACAATTAGGTGAGTACAATTAGGTGAGTACACACACACACACACACACTCACACACAAGAACGCAAGAAGGCGTTCGACACAGTTCCTCACAAGAGGTTAATGCAAAAGCTAGAGGATCAGGCACACGTAACAGGAAAAGCACTGCAATGGATCAGAGAATATCTGACAGGGAGGCAACAACGAGTCATGGTACGTGACGAGATGTCAGATGGGCACCTGTGACGAGTGGAGTTCCACAAGGGTCAGTCCTAGGACCTGTACTGTTTTGGTATATGTGAATGACATAACGGAAGGGATAGACTCAGAAGTGTCCCTGTTTGCAGATGATGTGAAGTTAATGAGAAGAATCAAATCAGTCGAGGAACAGGCAGGACTACAAGGAGACCTGGACAGGCTGCAAGCCTGGTCCAGTAACTGGCTCCTTGAATTTAACCCTGCCAAATGTAAAGTCATGAATATCGGGGAAGGGCAAAGAAGACCGCAGACAGAGTATAGTCTAGGTGGCCAAAGACTGCAAACCTCACTCAAAGAAAAGATCTTGGGGTGAGTATAATACCGAGCACATCTCCTGAGGCACACATCAATCAGATTACTGCTGCAGCATATGGGCGGCTGGCAAACCTAAGAATAGCGTTCCAATACCTCACTAAGGAATCATTCAAGACTCTGTATACCATATACGTCAGGCCCATACTGGAGTATGCAGCACCAGTTTGGAACCCACACCTGGTCAAGCACGTCAAGAAATTAGAGAAAGTGCAAAGGTTTGCAACAAGACTAGTCCCAGAGCTAAGGGGATTGTCCTACGAAGAAAGGTTAAGGGAAATCGGCCTGACGACACTAGAGGACAGGAGGGTTAGGGGAGACATGATAACGACATATAAAATACTGCGAGGAATAGATAAGGTGGACAGAGACAAGATGTTCCAGAGAGGGGACACAGAAACAAGGGGTCACAATTGGAAGTTGAAGACTTCTATGAGTCAAAGGGATGTTAGGAAGTATTTCTTCAGTCATAGAGTTGTCAGGAAGTGGAATAGCTTAGAAAGCGACATAGTGGAGGCAGGAACCATACATAGTTTTAAGACTAGGTTTGATAAAGCTCATGGAGCAGGGAGAGAGAGGACCTAGTAGCAATCAGTGAAGAGGCTGGGCCAGGAGCTATGTCTCGACCCCTGCAACCACAAATAGGTGAGTACAAATAGGTGAGTGAGTACACACTCCCACACACACACACACACACACACACACACTCCCTCACACACACACACACACACACACACACACACACACACACACACACACACACACACTCACACACACTCAAACACACACAAACACACAAACATACTTAGGGTCACTGATAATCTTGCTGAGAGCGTTGAAGATAACATCCTCCGTCAGCTCCTCCCACATTAAAGTGTCTCCCAGTCCTGAGTTCCTGACAAACATGCCGTTCTTGGGTTGGTCGGCGGAGATGGGCAGGACGAGCAGAGGTGTTGCGTGGTACAAGGACTCCTGCATGCTGACAATACCACCGTGCGTGATGAACACCTTCACGTTGCTGTGAGCTGCGAGAATAACAGTTAACATAAGTTCGTGGAACACTCAGTGTTAGTGGCAGACTTAGAAACAAACAGTGTTAGATGCATGGTGAGGAACAACAAGTGATTGTTGCATGGTGAGAAATAACCAGTGTTTGTTGCATGGTGAGGAACAACAAGTGATTGTTGCATGGGGAGGATCAACCAGTGTTTGCTGCATGGTGAGAAACAACAAGTGATTCCTAAAGGGTGAGGAACAACCAGTGTTAGATGCATTGTGAGGATCAACCAGTGTTTGTTGCATGGTGAGAAACAATAAGTGATTGTTGCATGGTGAGGATCAACCAGTGTTTGTTGCATGGTGAGAAACAGCAAGTAATTGTTGCATTTGAGGATCAATCAGTGCTTGTTGCATGGTAAGGAACACCCAGTGTTACTTGCATGGTGAGGAACAACCAGTGTATGTTGCATGGTGAGAAACAACAAGTGATTGTTGCATGGTGAGGAACAGTTTTAATTGCATAGTGTGGAAAAAAACAGTGTTAGTTGCATGGTGAGGAACAACCAGTGTTAGTTAAATAGTGAGGAACAGTGTTAGTCGCATGGTGAGGCACAACCAGTGTTTCTTGCATTGTGAGGAACAACCAGTGTTTGTTGCATGGTGAGGAACAGTTTTAGTTGCATGGTGAGGAACAAACAGTGTTAGTTGCATGGTGAGGAACAACCAGTGATAGTTGCATTGTGAGGAACAGTTTTAGTTGCATGGTGAGGAACAACCAGTGTTAGTTGCATGGTGAGGAACAACCAGTGCTTGTTGCTTCGTGAGGAACATCCAGTGTTAGCTGCATGGTGATGAACAACCAGTGTTAGTTGCATGGTGAGGAACAGTGTTAGTTGCATGGTGAGGAACAGTGTTAGTTGCATGGTGAGGAACAACCAGTGTAGTTGCATGGTGAGGAACAACCAGTGTTAGTTGCATGGTGAGAACAGTGTTAGTTGCATGGTGAGGAACAACCAGTTTAGTTGCATGGTGAAGAACAACCAGTGATAGTTGCAGGGTGAGGAACAACCAGTGTTAGTTGCATGGTGAAGAACAACAGTGTTAGTCATGGTGAGAACAACATGTAGTTGCATGGTGAGAACAACCAGTGTTAGTTGCATGGTGAGAACAACCAGTGCTAGTGCATGGTGAGAACAACGTGCTAGTTGCATGGTGAGAACAACCAGTGTTAGTTGCATGGTGAGGAACAACCAGTGTAGCTGCATGGTGAGAACAACCAGTGCTAGTGCATGGTGAGAACAACCAGTGCTTAGTTGCATGGTGGAACAACCAGTGCTAGCTGCATGGTGAGAACAACCAGTGTTAGTGCATGGTGAGAACAGTAGTTAGCTGCATGGTAAAGAACACCAGTGCTAGCTGCATGGTGAGGAGCAACCAGTGTTTGGTGCATGGTGAGGAACAACCAGTGTTGTTGCATGGTGAGGAACAACAAATGTTTGTTGCATGATGAGGAACAACCAGTGTTAGTTAAATTGTGAGGAAACCAGTGTTAGTTGCATGGTGAGGAACAACCAGTGTTTGTTGCATGGTGAAGAACAACCATGTAGTTGCATGGTGAGAACAACCAGTGTTAGTTGCATGGTGAAGAACATGTTAGTTGCATGGTGAAGAACAACCATGTTGTGCATGGTGAGACACAGTGTTGTGCATGGTGAGAACAACACAGTGCTTGTGCATAGTGAGAACAACCAGTGTTAGTTGCATGTGAGGAACAACCAGTGTTAGTTGCATGGTGAGAACAACCAGTGTTAGTTGCATGGTGAGAACAACCAGTGTTAGTTGCATGGTGAGAACAACCAGTGTAGTTGCATGGTGAGAACAACCAGTTTGTTGCATGTAGAACAGTGTTAGTTGCATGGTGAGGCACAACCAGTGTTTCTTGCATTGTGAGAACAACCAGTGTTTGTTGCATAATGAGAACAACCAGTCAGTTGCATGGTGAGGAACAACCAGTGTTAGTCATGGTGAGAACAACCAGTGTTATTGCATGGTGAGACAACCAGTGTTAGTGCATGGTGAGAACAACCAGTGTAGTTGCATGGTGAAGAACAACAGTGTTAGTTCATGTGAGAACAACCAGTGTTAGTTCATGGTGAGAACAGTGTTAGTTGCATGGTGAGAACAACCAGTGTTATTGCATGGTGAGAACAACCAGTGTAGTGCATGGTGAGAACAACAGTGTAGTGCATATGAGAACAACCAGTGTAGTCATGGTGAGAACAGTGTAGTGCATGGTGAGAACAACCAGTGCTGCTGCATGGTGAGAACAACCAGTGTAGTGCATGGTGAGAACAACCATGTAGTGCATGTGAGACAACCAGTTAGTGCATGGTGAGAACAGTTTAGTGCATGGTGAAGAACAACCAGTGTTAGCTTGCATGGTGAGAACAACCAGTGCTGTTGCATGTGAGAACAACCAGTGTTAGTGCATGGTGAGACAACCAGTGTTAGTGCATGGTGAAGAACAGACCAGTGTAGCTGCATGGTGAGAACAACCAGTGTTATGCATGGTGAAGAACAACCAGTGCTAGCTGCATGGTGAAGAACAACCAGTGTAGCTGCATGGTGAGAACAACCAGTGTAGTGCATGGTGAAGAACAACCAGTCTAGTTCATGGTGAGAACAACCAGTGTAGTGCATGGTGAGAACAACCAGTGCTAGCTGCATGGTGAAGAAAACAGTGCTAGTGCATGGTGAGAACAACCAGTGTTAGTTGCATGGTGAGAACAACAGTGTTAGTTGCATGGTGAGGAACACCAGTGTAGCTGCATGGTGAGAACACCAGTGCTAGTGCATGGTGAGAACAACCAGTGTAGTGCATGGTGAGAACAACCAGTGTAGTTGCATGGTGAGACAACCAGTGTTGTGCATGGTGAAGAACAACCAGTGTGTTGCATGGTGAGAACAACCAGTGTTAGTCATGGTGAGAACAACCAGTGTTAGTTGCATGGTGAGAACAGTAGCCAGTGCAACCATGGTGAGAGAACAACCAGTGTGTGCATGGACAATGGTGATGAGAACAACCAGTGTAGCTGCATGGTGAGAAACAGTGTTAGTCGCATGGTGAGAACAACCAGTGTTAGCTTGCATGGTGAAGAACAACCAGTGCTAGTGCATGTGAAGAACACAGTGTGTCATGGTGAAGAACAACCAGTGTGTCATGGTGAAAAAACAGTGTAGTGCATGGTGAGGACAACAGTGCACCTTCATGGGGAACAACCAGTGTTAGTTGCATGGTGAGGAACAACAGTGTGTGCATGTGAGAACAACCAGTGTAGTGCATGGTGAGAAACAGTGTAGTGCATGGTGAGAACAACAGTGTTTCATGGTGAGAACAACCAGTGTTGTTGCATGTGAGAACAACATGTAGTGCATGGTGAAGAACAACCAGTTAGTCATGGTGAGAACAGTGTAGTGCATGGTGAGAACAACCAGTGTAGCTGCATGGTGAGAACAACCAGTGTAGTGCATGTGAAGAACAACCAGTCTAGTCATGGTGAGAACAACCAGTGTTAGTTGCATGGTGAGACAACCAGTGTTAGTTGCATGGTGAAGAACAACCAGTGTAGTCATGGTGAAGAAAAAGTGCTAGCTGCATGGTGAGAACAACCAGTGCTAGCTCATGGTGAAGAAAACCAGTGCTAGCTCATGGTGAAGAACACCAGTGTAGCTCATGGTGAGAACAACCAGTGTAGTGCATGGTGAAGAACAACCAGTTAGTGCATGGTGAAGAACAACCAGTGTAGTGCATGGTGAAGAAACCAGTGTAGCTGCATGGTGAGAACAACAGAACGCATGGTGAAGAAAAGTGTAGTCTGGTGAAGAAACATGCTGTGCATGAGACAACAGTGTATGCATGAAACAACCATTATTATGGTGAGAACAACCATGTGTGTTGAGAAACAGTGTAGTGCATGTGAGAACAACCAGTGTAGTTGCATGGGGAAAACAGTGTTAGTTATGGTGAGAACACCAGTAGTGCTGGTGAGAACAAAGGCTAGCTGCATGGTGAAGAACAACATCAGTGTGCATGGTGATGAACAACCAGTGTTAGTGCAGGTGAGAACAACCAGTGTAGTTGCAGGGAGGAAACAGGTTAGTGCATGGTAGAACAACCAGTGCTACTCAGGTGAGAACAACCAGTCATGTGAAGACACCAGTGCAGGTAAGGCACAGTGCTGCATGGTGAGAACAACCAGTGCTAGCTGCATGGTGATGAACAACCAGTGCTAGCTGCATGGTGATGAACAACCAGTGCTAGCTGCATGGTGATGAACAACCAGACTGATTGGTATAAATCAAGAGAGCTGCGGAGAAGTTTTGAAAATAGTTTGGTCATTAAGAAATGCTGGAGTAAAAGTGGATAACCAAGAGAGTGGATAAATCTGGGAGAGGTGGAAAGAAAAAAGAAGAAGGATGGTTGCAGCAGGAGTTAGAGGGTGTGAAGGAAGTTTTAAGTTACCAGGTGTAGAGTAATCGTCCGTGAGTGAAAATGTTTGATCAGAGTGAAGGAAGACAAATGTTTTTTTTTTTAGGTTTTCACGCACCGTGGAGTATGTGAAAGAAATCAATATGCAGAAATTGAGAGAAGCGTTTTTTTTTTTTTAAACTTTATCCTCCACGTTGGAATACCTGCATTATGAAGGGTATAATTTGTATTGTGGGCTGAGACAGTATTTCCAATATTTCGGTAAAACTTGAATGTGAGAAGTGTAGGTTAGAGTCCACGATACATCGACTTTGAGATAATTTTGTTCATACATTCTTCAGTTTTTTAATGTAATATTTTATTAAGCAATCAGTTATTTTCCACCGAGGTGTGGTGACCCGAATAGGAAGAAACACTTTCATCATCTCTCATTCCATCACTGTCTTGCCAGAGGCATACATAATTTAAGAAGTGATATGGAATCAACAATTGTATAATACAGAGGGTTGCGGAGAGGTTAATGAGGTAGTTGGGATACGTCAAGGTGGAGAGGGTTAGGATTACGACGAGGATGAATTAATCTGGGATATAAGATAAGAGAGATAGGGATCGTTCCAAGAACTGTTTTGAGCATTAACTTTGCAAGTGATTTAAGGAAGGGATTACTAGTAATAAGCTTCTTGGAAGAAGATTTCAGATATGTGACTTTAAATGAATACAGCTTCAAGGAAGAGTGAAATTATTTGGGTGTCCACAACGATCCACTTCGTGGAGGTTTTAAAATTTATTAAGACTGCAAGTTTTCACAAACTAACCATAATGTTAATCTCAATAATCCCAGCACTGATACTAAGAACATCAAGCTCTTTCCATAAGAAGGAAGCCAATATGAAAGATGAGGTAAACCATAGAATTGAAAAGTGGAAAACGGTGAGTGGTGCATTAACCCATATGTGGAAAGAAAGAACTTTCTCACTGGAGGCAAAAAGCGGAATGTACCAGAGGATAGACGTACCAACGCTTTTATATGGATGTGAAGTATGGGTTTTAAACGTTAAAGCGATGAGGAGGCTGGAGGCATTGGAGATAATGTGTCTGAGAACAAAGTGTGGTGTGAATATTTTTCAGAGAATTTGGAGCCATTAGATTAGAAGGTGTGGAGTTACCAGAAGTAGTGTTCAAGGTGCTGGTGAGGGGATGTTGAGGCATTTAGAAAGGAATAAACAAAACAGGATTTCTACGAGGGCTATTAATTTCGTATGGGTGTCCTAATATGGGTTGGTGGGAGAGGGTAAAGGACGCTTTGACTGTTAGAGGTTTGGACATCCAATAGGCTTGTGTGAGATTGTTAGACAGGAGTACAAGGCGACAAGTGAGTTTAATGATGTGACGTGTTGTTTGAGGGTGAGTAATGTAATATTTATGAAGGGATTTAAGGAAAACATTTAGTCGTACATGAGACCTGGAAGTGAGAAATACAGTTCCTACACACTGAAGGAGAGGTAGGGATGCTGAAGTTCAGAAGGTCTTCTCAACTATGATACCAGCAGGCTTCTGGCAAGACAGGGACTGAATAAAAGATGGTTAAAGTGATTCCTCTTTTTCGATGGAAGGTGCCGGTTTGTTACGAAAAATATCGTTATTGCATTTTCTGTACAAAGTAAATAAAATGGAACTAAGAAGAGCATTTCAGACAGAGGAGGAAATGTTAGAGAAAAATAATATATCACAGAAAGTGTTAAACGAGGAGAAGATCATAGATCGATTAAAATATATGTGAACCACCAGAAAACGTGATAGTGTTGAATAATGAGAAAACTAAGTCCAGCGTGTTGACACTAGCCTCAACAAGTTATCTTCGTATGAGAAAACTTACCCTCCGTCTACCTGTTGCTGTTCTTGCAACATTAAATAGTTCCTGAAGATATCCATCCCACTGTGGCTTGTGTCTTGCACAGATATCCATATAAATTTCATCATATATATAGTAAGATGAGTGAGAAATAAACCAGGAAATAAACAAACATAATTATTCATACTACATACAATACAGCAAATATTGAGAAGATAGATAATATGTCCAGGTTATAACCGAGGCTACTATACACACTAGAACTTACCTAGAATGTCCTGCTGGGGAAACCACTTGCTGATCATCACGTTGTCAGGAATATCCTCCAAGTCTCCCTCGTACTTCCATATGACTCGTTGAGGCAGCCTGCGGAAGGCCCCGATGAACAAGTCTCGATACTGAACTGGCATTGATGTGCTGCGAGTCATAGAGCCCAGAGTGAAGTATATGACGCCTGATGATCCTGCGCCCGTGATCCAGGTTTCCAAGTCCTGGCAAAAGTAGTATACTATGTCAATGTTTGCTCATGTACAGATTATTATTTTTTTTCTTTTTGGAAAAAAATAAGGTCCCTGAATGATATATCATATGAAGAAGACAAAATAATTGACCTGAGGCAAGGGGTTGCCAGGGCGACAGTGCATGGAGCCCACTTCCACCTGAGAGGGCAGAAGAGGCAGCGGCATACTAAGAGAGAAGTGGGTGTTGAGTAGTGTTAGGCTCAAGTTCCTCTCCAGCTCCAGTAACGGCGGCAGCTTCGGGAACTGAGCTGAGATCTGAGGGTTGCCAAAAACATTACTGCACGTACCTTCAACACTCATACAACGAACGTACGTTGTATAAGTAATATAAAGTCGCATATATGCCGCAAATTATTTTTAACTGTATACAGCAAAATTATTGAAACTACTCTTTCGTGAGGTTCTTCAGATTCTTCAACTGTGAGAACTTCCTGTAGCAGCTTACTCCTCACCTCCTTCTGTATAAGGGGGACGATCGCCCATTTCCGCCAGTAAAACGACATCACACTATGATCCAAGAAGTTGAGGAGGCGATGCCACACGCTCATGGGTTTTGGGAAGTCGAAATGCATTGGAACGTAAGCAGGGTTAAGAACGTTGCCCAGGACGGCACTCTGTCGCGGGTCCATCCCTGGCGTAGCCAGTGTGATGAAAGGAACTTCATGCAGGAAAGGATACGCCACCTGCGGAAGAGTGAGTTCTGGCAGTCATGACAAACTACGTTGGTCTAAAGATAAATGATTCAAAAAGAATTGGCCGGTAGAGCTTTTTTTATAAGAACAATTACAATAATCTTGAAATGTTTAGCCTTTGACAGAGTTTGTAATAATAAACCACGGAATGAGTGGGATTTGAATCCTAGGTAAGTGAATCGTTAAACTTCAGACCATGGGTTCAAGCCTCACCAGTTCCCTGGGTTGTTTGCAAAGATATTAACCATATATATACACACACACGCACATACACGCACACACAAGACATGACCGCGAAGGGTGTGAGGAGCTCAACATGAGATTCAAAGAACTGTTCACAGAGGAGGTAGAAGGGCCTACAGAAAGGCGGAGAGGTGGGGTACACCATCAGGTGTTGGACACAATACATACAACTGAGGAGGAAGTGAAGAGGCTGCTAAGCGAGCTAGATACCTCAAAGGCGATGGGGCCGGATAATATTACTCCATGGATCCTGAGAGAGGGAGCAGAGGCGCTGTGTGAACCACTAACAACAACCTTCAACACATCCATCGAAACAGGGCGACTACCTGAGGTATGGAAGACAGCAAATGTAGTCTCAATTTTTAAAAAAAGGAGACAGACACGAAGCCCTAAAATACAGACCAGTTTCATTGACATGTATAGTATGCAAGGTCATGGAGAAAATTATCAGAAGAAGAGTAGTGTGGAGCACCTAGAAAGAAACGAGCTTATCAACGACAGCCAGCATGGTTTCAGGGATGGGAAATCCAAACCTACTGGAGTTCTATGACAGGGTGACGGAAGTAAGACAAGAGAGAGAGGGGTGGGTATATTGCATTTTCTTGGACTGCAAGAAGGCGTTTGACGCAGTTCCACACAAGAGATTAGTGCAAAAGCTGGAGGACCAGGCAGGAATAACAGGGAAGGCTCTGCAATGGATCAGGGAATACCTGTCCGGAAGGCAACAGCGAGTCATGGTACGTGGCGAGGTGTCAGAGTGGGCACCTGTAACGAGCGGGGTGCCACAGGGATCAATCCTAGGATCGGTGCTGTTTCTGATATTTGTGAATGACATGACGGAAGGAATAGACTCCGAAGTGCAGATGATGTGAAGTTGATGAGAAGAATTCAATCGGACGAGGACCAGGCAGAACTACAGAACTATATATCGGCCGTTTCCCATCAAGGTGGGGAGGCCTGAAAAAGAAAAACTTTCACCGTCATTCACTCCATCACTGTCTTCCCAGAGACATGCTTACACTACAGTTATAAAAGTGCAACAATAACACCCCTCATTCAGAGTGCAGACACTGTACTTCCCATCTTCAGGACTCAAGTCCGGCCTGCCGGTTTACCTGAATCCCTTAATAAATATTACCTTGCTCACACTCCAACAGCACGTCAAGTCTTAAAAATAATTTGTCTCCATTCACTCCTATCTAAGACTCTCACGCATGCTTGCTGGAACTCCAAGCCCCTCGCATTCAAAACCTCCTTTACTCCCTCCCTCCAACCTTTCCTAGTCCAACCTCTACCCCTCCTTCCCTCCACTACAGATTTGTTTAATATTTCTATCTTAAATAAATAACATTCTTTAGGGTTTTAGCAAATCAATATTCTTAGTAATTACTAACCTGTAGAGCTGATCAAACGGGGTAGAAAACAGATTAACCAACGTGTTTCGTAGAAGCGATTTCGGTAATATCTGTTCACTGAATGAAGTGATACTGAGAGGGAGGATGGTGAACAATGGTCATCCTTCTTTAAAAATAGTTGCAATTGTACAACTTAGCTATAAGAATGCGACCACTCACAAAGAAAACACATTCACCTAAGATAAGAGTACCTACCTCATTAAACATATGGTTTATTACTATGAGATCAAATTCTTTCCTTCTCTCGTAGATTTCCTTCACGACTGGCACTTTGTACAAGTCTCTAGCAATGGCTGGTAGAACAACCTTTAAGTGCTTAAATGGGCCACTTCGATCCTTGCGGTAGTCGAACATGTTTATATTGTCCTGACTCATGTGTTGAAGGCCATGTGTGACCTCGTGAATGTTGCTATGTTTTGATGTCTTCGGGTGATTAGACAACATCACTATCTGCAGAGAGGATGTGATAATGATGATGATGTGGCTCGCTGGTTAACATAATGATGATAATGTGGCTCGCTGGTTAACATAATGATGATGATGTGGCTCGCTGGTTAACATAATGATGATGATGTGGCTCGCTGGTTAACATAATGATGATGATGTGGCTCGCTGGTTAACATAATGATGATGATGTGGCTCGCTGGTTAACATAATGATGATAATGTGGCTCGCTGGTTAACATAATGATGATGATGTGGCTCGCTGGTTAACATAATGATGATAACTTGTAAAGAGAGAGAGTCTGTTAAGATCAGTTCAGAGTTGTATTATTATTATAATCAAAATCATGCGCTAAACCCACTAGGGTCATATATCAGAACAACTCATCAGTTGGAAAGATAAAATGTTTACTGATCCACACTGATAGCGATTCTCACTTATAATAAATTTTTTGCTAAACATACGGTAAAAAAAAAAAAATAAACAATAATAAAAAAAAAAAAAAAAAAAATAATAATAATAATAATAATAATAATAATAATAATAATAATAGTAATAATAATAATGCCAATAAATATTAAAAATATTTATCTTAAAAGTTAGCTATGAATATACAATGATCAATTTATATAAGCTCATTTCTGTCACGAATTAGATGAGTGAGGAGTTACCTTGTGTCCACGCTGTGCCAGCGCCTCAGCGAGTGCCATGAAGATGTTTTTGTGGCTCCTCGATCCCACTGGGAAAAGCATAAGGATCTTATAGGACTTCTCCGGAGGGGACAAGGTGCCCTCAGCGCTCACCACAGCAGCCACCAACAACGCACAAACAATACCCAGCTTCATCTGCACACATTAAAAATCATATTGATAATAGGTAACTTGTTTTACATACATGTGTTTGTGAACATTCGTTTAAGTATATAACAACACTGCGACGAGCCGGGGAATCGAGCCCGTGTTGTTTTATCCCTCCTCATGGTGAGCGACAATTCAACGGCACTCTAACCAACGGGACCATACAATCCTACAAGAATCACGCACCCAGCAGAGCTAGGTGTTGTACCGTGATCCGAGGACATACGATGGTGTGGGTACCTCAGAACTAATTTCATTCTACTCCTTGTTTGGTGTACTAGCCTCCACAAGCAGTATATATCGTATTATAACCACGAACGAGTGGTATTTAATCAATAACAACACTGAGTATGTCCTCGGATCACGGTACGACACCTAGCTCTGCTGGGTGCGTGATTCTTGTAGAATTGTATAGTCCCGTGGGTTAGAGCGTCTTGGAATTTTCACTCACCATGAGGTGGGCTAAAACAGAACGGGTTCGAGCCCCCGCCTAGTAGCAGTGTTGTTATTGCTTAAATACCACTCGTTCCTGGTTACAATACAATATATATATATATATATATATATATATTTTTTTTTTTTTTTTTTTTTCAACAAGTCGGCCGTCTCCCACCGAGGCAGGGTGACCCAAAAAGAAAGAAAATCCCCAAAAAGAAAATACTTTCATCATCATTCAACACTTTCACCACACTCATACATAATCACTGTCTTTGCAGAGGAGCTCAGATACGACAGCTGAGAATAGTCCCTCCCAGCTGTCACTATCCCAGACCCCCTCCTTTAAAGTGCAGGCATTGTACTTCCCATTTCCAGGACTCAAGTCCAACTAAATCAATTAACTGGTTTCCCTGAATCCCTTCACAAAATGTTACCCTGCTCACACTCCAACAGATCGTCATGTCCCAAAAAACATTCGTCTCCATTCACTCCTATCTAACACGCTCACACATGCTTGCTGGAAGTCCAAGCCCCTCGCCCACAAAACCTCCTTTACCCCTTCCCTCCAACCTTTTCTAGGACGACCCCTACCCCGCCTTGCTTCCCCTACAGATTTATACGCTCTCCAAGTCATTCTACTTTGATCCATTCTCTCTAAATGACCAAACCACCTCAACAACCCCTCTTCAGCTCTCTGACAAATACTTTTAGTAACTCCACACCTTCTCCTAATTTCCACATTCCGAATTTTCTGCATATTTACACCACACATTGCCCTTAGACAGGACATCTCCACTGCCTCCAGCCTCCTCCTCGCTGCAGCATTTGCAACCCATGCTTCACACCCATATAGGAGTGTTGGTACCACTATACTTTCGTACATTCCCTTCTTTGCGTCCATGGATAACGTTTTTTGTCTCCTCACATACCTCAACGCACCACTCACCTTTTTTCCTTCATCAATTCTATGGTTAACCTCATCCTTCATAAACCCATCCGCTAACACGTCAACTCCCAAATATCTGAAAACATTTACTTCTTCCATAATCCCTCTCTCCAATGTGATATCCAATTTTTCTTTATTTAAATCGTTTGATACCCTTATCACCTTACTCTTATCTCTGTTCACTTTCAACTTTCTACCTTTACATATATATATATATATATATATATATATATATATATATATATATATATATATATATATATATATATATATATATATATATATATATATATGTGTGTGTGTGTGTGTGTGTGTGTGTGTGTGTGTGTGTGTGTGTGTATGTGTGTATGTGTGTGTGTGTGTATGTGTGTGTGTGTGTGTATGTGTGTGTGTATGTGTGTATGTGTGTGTGTGTATGTGTACTCACCTAATTGTACTCACCTAATTGTGTTGCAGGGGTCGAGACTCAGCTCCTGACCCCGCCTCTTCGCTGTCTGCTACTGGGTCTCTGCTCTCCCTGCTCCATGAGCTTTATCATACCTTGTCTTAAAACTATGTATGGTTCCTGCCTCCACTATATCTTTCTCTAGACTATTCCACTTCCTGACTACTCTGTGGCTGAATAAATGTTTCCTGACATCCCTTTGACTCATCTGAGTCTTCAGCTTCCAGTTGTGTCCCTTTGTTTCTGTGTTACCTCTCTGAAACAACCTGTCACTATCTACCTTGTCAATTCCCCGCAGTATTTTGTATGTCGTTATCATGTCTCCTCTGACCCTTCTTTCCTCCAGTGTTGTTAGTCCTATTTCCCTCAATCTTTCTTCATAAGACAGACCCCTGAGTTGTGGAACTAACCTTGTCGCAAACCTTTGCACTTTCTCCAGTTTCATTACGTGCTTGACCAGGTGTGGGTTCCAGACTGGTGCTGCATATTCTAGTATGGGCCTGACGTACACGGTATACAGTGTCTTGAACGATTCCTTGTTAAGGTAACGGAACGCTAATCTAAGGTTTGCCAGACGCCCATAGGCTGCCGTAGTTATCTGGTTGATGTGTGCCTCCGGAGACGTGCTTGGCGTTATACTCACTCCAAGGTCTTTCTCCTTTGCCGAGGTTTGTAGCCTTTGTCCGCCCAGCTTGTACTCTGTCAGCGGTCTTCTTTGCCCTTCTCCGATCCTCATGACTTTGCATTTGGAGGGATTGAATTCGAGAAGCCATCTGCTAGACCAGATGTCGAGCTTGTCCAGGTCTGTTTGCAGCCCTGCCTGGTCCTCTTCCGATGTGATTCTCCTCATTATTTTCACATCATCCGCGAATAGAGACACTTCTGAGTCTATCCCGTCCGTCATGTCATTTACATATGCCAGGAATAACACTGGTCCTAGGACTGACCCCTGCGGTACACCGCTCGTCACAGGCGCCCACTGTGATACCTCACCACGCACCATGACCCGTTGTTGCCTCCCTTTGAGGTATTCCCTGATCCATTCCAGTGCCCTTCCTGTTATACCTGCTTGTGTGTGTGTGTATGTGTGTATGTGTGTGTATGTGTGTGTGTGTATGTGTGTGTGTGTATGTGTGTGTGTGTGTATGTGTGTGTGTGTGTGTATGTGTGTGTGTGTATGTGTGTGTGTATGTGTACTCACCTATTTGTGGTTGCAGGGGTCGAGTCATAGCTCCTGGCCCCGCCTCTTCACTGATTGCTACTAGGTCCTCTCTCTCCCTGCTCCATGAGCTTTATCAAACCTAGTCTTAAAACTATGTATGGTTCCTGCCTCCACTATGTCGCTTTCCAAGCTATTCCACTTCCTGACAACTCTATGACTGAAGAAATACTTCCTAACATCCCTTTGACTCATAGGAGTCTTCAACTTCCAATTGTGACCCCTTGTTTCTGTGTCCCCTCTCTGGAACATCTTGTCTCTGTCCACCTTATCTATTCCTCGCAGTATTTTATATGTCGTTATCATGTCTCCCCTAACCCTCCTGTCCTCTAGTGTCGTCAGGCCGATTTCCCTTAACCTTTCTTTGTAGGACAATCCCCTTAGCTCTGGGACTAGTCTTGTTGCAAACCTTTGCACTTTCTCTAATTTCCTGACGTGCTTGACCAGGTGTGGGTTCCAAACTGGTGCTGCATACTCCAGTATGGGCCTGACGTATATGGTATACAGAGTCTTGAATGATTCCTTAGTGAGGTATTGGAACGCTATTCTTAGGTTTGCCAGCCGCCCGTATGCTGCAGCAGTTATCTGATTGATGTGTGCCTCAGGAGATGTGCTCGGTATTATACTCACCCCAAGATCTTTTTCTTTGAGTGAGGTTTGCAGTCTTTGGCCACCTAGACTATACTCTGTCTGCGGTCTTCTTTGCCCTTCCCCGATATTCATGACTTTACATTTGGCAGGGTTAAATTCAAGGAGCCAGTTACTGGACCAGGCTTGCAGCCTGTCCAGGTCTCTTTGTATTCCTGCCTGATCCTCGACTGATTTGATTCTTCTCATTAACTTCACATCATCTGCAAACAGGGACACTTCTGAGTCTATCCCTTCCGTTATGTCATTCACATATACCAAAAACAGTACAGGTCCTAGGACTGACCCTTGTGGAACTCCACTCGTCACAGGTGCCCACTCTGACATCTCGTCACGTACCATGACTCGTTGTTGCCTCCCTGTCAGATATTCTCTGATCCATTGCAGTGCTTTACCTGTTACGTGTGCCTGATCCTCTAGCTTTTGCATTAATCTCTTGTGAGGAACTGTGTCGAACGCCTTCTTGCAGTCCAAAAATGCAGTCTATCCACCTCTCTCTCGTGTCTTACTTCTGTTACCTTGTCATAAAACTGCAGTAGGTTTGTGACACAGGATTTTCCTTCCCTGAAACCATGCTGGTTGTCGTTTATAAGCTTGTGCTCTCTAGGTGCTCCACCATTCTCCTCCTGATGATCTTCTCCATGACTTTGCATACTATACACGTCAGTGACACAGGTCTGTAGTTTAATGCCTCGTGTCTGTCTCCTTTCTTAAAAATTGGGACTACATTTGCCATCTTCCACGCCTCAGGTAGTTGCCCAGTTTCAATGGATGTGTTGAAGATTTGTGTTAGTGGCACACACAACATCTCTGCTCCCTCTCTAAGGACCCATGGAGAAATGTTGTCCGGTCCCACCGCTTTGAGGTATCGAGTTCACATAGCAGCTTCTTCACCTCCTCCTCGGTTGTGTGTATTTCATCCAGCACTTGTTGGTATACCTCCTATTCTGAATTCCTGGAGTCCTTCCTGTCTCCTGTGTAAATACTTCTTTAAATCTCATGTTGAGCTCCTCACATACCTCTTGGTCGTTTATTGTGAACTCCCCACCTTCCTTTCTCAGCCTGATTACCTGGTCCTTGACTGTTGTTTTCCTCCTGATGTGGCTATACAGCAGCTTCGGGTCAGACTTGACTTTTGATGCTATATCATTTTCATATTGTCGCTGAGCCTCCTTCTTACCTGTGCATATTCGTTTCTGGCTCTTCGGCTAATCTCTTTATTTTCCTGGGTCCTTTGTCTTCTGTACTTTTTCCATTCTCTATTACACTTACTTTTTGCCTCCCTACACCTCTGGGTGAACCAAGGACTCGTTCTGGTCTTCCCATTACTTCTGTTTCCTTGGGGACAAACCTCTCCTCTGCCTCTTTGCATTTGGTTGTCACATATTCCATCATTTCTTTTACTGGTTTTCCTGCCAATTCTCTCTCCCACTGAACGTCTTGTAGGAAGTTCCTCATGCCTGTGTAGTCCCCCTTTTGTAGTTTCGTTTCTCCCTTCCTATTCCTGCTCCCTCTCCACTTGTAGCTCAACTATATAATCAAAACACAGAACCAAATGATCACTAGCTCCAAGGGGCCTTTCATACGTGATATCCTCGATGTCCGAACTACTCAAGGTGAATACTAGGTCGAGTCTTGCTGGATCATCCCCACCTCTCTCTCTGGTAGTGTCTCTAACATGTTGATGCATGAGGTTTTCCAGTACCACATCCATCATCTTGGCTCTCCATGATTCAGGACCCCCATGGGGCCCCAGGTTTTCCCAATCAATCTCTTTGTGATTGAAATCACCCATAATTAGTAACTTTGCTCTCCCCATGTGGGCTCTTCTGGCTACCTCGGCTAGTGTGTCTACCATTGCTCTGTTGCTCTCGTCGTATTCTTCTCTTGGCCTCCTGCAGTTCTGTGGCGGGTTGTACATTACAGCAATTACCACCTTATGGCCCTCAGACTGAATTGTTCCTACTATGTAGTCCCTTTCACCCATTCCATCCATTCCTTCCACTTCCTCAAATCCCCACCTGTTCTTAATGAGCAGTGCAACTCCTCCTCCTCTCTTCTCCCTCTATCTTTCCTGAGGATTTGATATCCGGGTGGAAAGATTGCATCTGTTATCATCCTGGTGAGTTTCGTTTCTGTGAGTGCTATTATGTCTGGGGATGTCTCCTTTATTCTTTCATGCCACTCCTCACATTTATTTGTTATACCATCTGCATTTGTATACCAAACCTTTAACTTCTTTTCTAAAACCGTAGTCTGGGGGTATGTTGGGGTTGGGAAAGTGTGAGATCTGATGGGGAACTATGGGTGGTTGGTGTGAAGGTGGAGTTTGTAATGAGGTGGGTGGAATCATTGGGTATGGCATGTGTGTTTTGGGTTAGGTTGTTTGGTTGCATTGGGGTTGTCCAGGTTGGGGAACATCTGAAGGTGGTTGTGTTAGAGCTTCCTCCTGAGTCTGGGTTCTCCTGTCCATCTCTCTTTCCTCCTTTTGTCTCTGTACCCTCTCTTTCAGTTTCTGTCTTTCTTCCCGTGTTCTGTCGCGGTCGAGATACACCCTCCGGTACTCTGACATATCCTTAGTCTTGCTTTCTCCTGCAGGATCCTGTTTGAGTCAATTCTGCTTTGAAAATTACTTTGACTGGCCGGATTCTTCCTCTTGCAAACCCCCCTATTCTCAGAAAATTTGCCAGCTGGGTCATGTCATCTTCTCCTATTGCTTTCATGATGTTTTCAATCGCATTTTTTTCCCTTGTCTTCTTGCTTCATAAGTTTCCCCTTCAGTTTCCTGGAGCCCGTAAACAAAGACTGATCTCTCTCTTACATTCTCCCACTGCCTATCCCTATGTAACCCTGATTCGATTTAGTTGCCTCCATTGCAGCTTTCCTTTCTTCAATCTCTTCACTGTCTGTTATCCCTTGGCCCAGTGGCCTGTCGCTTTCCCTTCTTAACTTTCCCTGTGCACTGCTGTGGTCTGTTAGGGCTTCTACGTATAGCTTAGCTCTCCCTTTACTACACTCCCTCGATTGTTCCTGATGTGATCCTCTCTTTCTCTCGGGCTCCACGATGGTCTGATATAGCCTCTGCATACAGTTTCACTCCGTTCTCTACAGTCCTCTTCTTTGTGACTGAGGTAGCAGTTTCTGATACCATGTCCACATTGCTTTTTAGTTCATTAGGCTGTTTCAAATTTTTCAGTTCTTCTTCTAATCTCTGTATCTTAGCCTCTGCTGTTGTGACTTGCTTCTCCCACTTCCTGCTTTCTGCAGCTATCCTCTCCTCCATTATCTTGCTTTCTGCAGCTATCCTCTCCTCCATTATCTTGCTTTCTGCAGCTATCCTCTCCTCCATTTTCATGCTAAGCTCCTCTAGCTTCCTTCCCCACTCATGTTCCCTTTTCATGAGCTCTGCTGCCCAATCTTCCTTTGCAGACTCATCCTCCAGTCCCCTGGTTTGTGTGTGTGTGTATGTGTGTGTGTGTGTGTGTGTTTGTGTGTGTGTGTGTGTGTGTGTTTGTGTGTGTGTGTGTGCCATTGTGACTGTGCTTGTCCATTATTATATTTGCTGATAAGTGGAACAAATTACCAAGTATCGACATTGAAGCAAATTCCCTTTGTAGATTCATAACAGGTTGGATTGACAAACACATCAGTGAAAATTGGCGGTTGTGCCAAAAAAAAAAAAGAAAAACTTTCTAACTTTAGTCAGTGACCTTTCATGAGTATTTTTTTATTCTTATATTCTTATCTCCTTTAGAAAAAAAAAGTTTGTAATTCTACTGGGAGTGTATCTATGGCCAACCCTCGTGACTGTGTCCTCGTGGTGATGTCTGGCTAACTCTCGTGACTGTATCCTCGTGGTGAGGTCTGGCTAACCCTCGTGACTGTGTCCTCGTGGTGAGGTATGGCTAACTCTCGTAACTGTGTCCTCGTGGTGAGGTATGGCTAACCCTCGTGACTGTGTCCTCGTGGTGAGGTCTGGCTAACCCTCGTGACTGTGTCCTCGTGGTGAGGTTTGGCTAACTCTCGTAACTGTGTCCTCGTGGTGAGGTATGGCTAACCCTCGTGACTGTGTCCTCGTGGTGAGGTATGGCTAACCCTCGTGACTGTATCCTCGTGATGATGTCTGGCTAACCCTTGTGACTGTGTCCTCGTGGTGATGTCTGGCTAACCCTTGTGACTGTGTCCTCGTGGTGATGTCTGGCTAACCCTTGTGACTGTGTCCTCGTGGTGATGTCTGACTAACCCTTGTGACTGTGTCCTCGTGGTGATGTCTGGCTAACCCTTGTGACTGTGTCCTCGTGGTGATGTCTGGCTAACCCTTGTGACTGTGTCCTCGTGGTGATGTCTGGCTAACCCTCGTGACTGTATCCTCGTGGTGATGTCTGGCTAACCCTTGTGACTGTGTCTTCGTGGTGATGTCTGGCTAACCCTTGTGACTGTGTCCTCGTGGTGATGTCTGGCTAACCCTTGTGACTGTGTCCTCGTGGTGAGGTTTGGCTAACTCTCTTGACTGTGTCCTCGTGGTGAGGTCTGGCTAACTCTCGTGACTGTATCCTCGTGGTGATGTCTGGTTAACCCTTGTGACTGTGTCCTCGTGGTGATGTCTGGCTAACCCTTGTGACTGTGTCCTCGTGGTGATGTCTGGCTAACCCTTGTGACTGTGTCCTCGTGGTGATGTCTGGCTAACCCTTGTGACTGTGTCCTCGTGGTGATGTCTGGCTAACCCTTGTGACTGTGTCCTCGTGGTGATGTCTGGCTAACCCTCGTGACTGTATCCTCGTGGTGATGTCTGGCTAACCCTCGTGACTGTATCCTCGTGGTGATGTCTGGGTAACTCTTGTGACTGTGTCCTCGTGGTGAGGTCTGGCTAACCTCGTGACTGTGTCCTCGTGGTGAGGTCTGGCTAACTCTCGTGACTATGTCCTCGTGGTGAGGTCTGGCTAACCCTCGTGACTGTATCCTCGTGGTGATGTCTGGCTAACCCTTGTGACTGTGTCCTCGTGGTGAGGTCTGGCTAACTCTCGTGACTGTGTCCTCGTGGTGAGGTCTGGCTAACTCTCGTGACTGTGTCCTCGTGGTGAGGTCTGGCTAACCCTCGTGACTGTTTCCTCGTGGTGATGTCTGGCTAACCCTTGTGACTGTGTCCTCGTGGTGAGGTCTGGCTAACTCTCGTGACTGTGACTGGGTGAGTTTCTGTACCAGTCTTGCTTTGTTCATTAGGTGTTCTTCAGCTCTCAATCTCTGACTTAGCCTCGTGGTGATCTGGCTAACCCTGTTCCTGCCTTTCTGATATTCCTCCATATCCTTTCTGCACTGTCCTCTCCTCATTATCTTGCTTTCTGCATATCCTCTCGTCCATTTCTGCAGCTTAGCTTCCTTCCCCACTCTGTTCCCTCAGTGAGCTCTGCTGCTAATCTTCCTTGCAGACTCATCCTCAGTTGGTGATGTGTGTGTGTGTAATGTGTGTGTGTGTGTGTGTGATGTTGTGTGTTACGTTGTGACTGTGTGTGTGGTGATGTCTGGCTAGCCATTTTATAGCTGATGTAAAATCCTCGCATTGGGAATTCTTTGTGTTCTAACCGGGGGATTGACCCTCGTGAATGGTTGGCCAATTTCACTTTGTCGTGACCTTCATGAGTATTTGATCTTAATCACTCCTTGAGTTGTATTCTACTGGGAGGTATTCTGGCCAACCCTCGTGACTGTGTCCTCGTGGTGATGTCTGGCTAACTCTTGTGACTGTATCCTCGTGGTGAGGTCTGGCTAACCCTCGTGACTGTGTCCTCGTGGTGAGGTTGGCTAACTCTCGTAACTATGTCCTCGTGGTGAGGTATGGCTAACCCTCGTGACTGTATCCTCGTGGTGAGTCTGGCTAACCCTCGTGACTGTGTCCTCGTGGTGAGGTTTGGCTAACTCTCGTAACTGTGTCCTCGTGGTGAGGTTGGCTAACCCTCGTGACTGTGTCCTCGTGGTGAGGTATGGCTAACCCTCGTGACTGTATCCTCGTGTGATGTCTGGCTAACCTTGTGACTGTGTCCTCGTGGTGATGTCTGGCTAACCTTGTGACTGTGTCCTCGTGGTGATGTCTGGCTAACCCTTGTGACTGTGTCCTCGTGGTGATGTCTGACTAACCCTTGTGACTGTGTCCTCGTGGTGATGTCTGGCTAACCCTTGTGACTGTGTCCTCGTGGTGATGTCTGGCTAACCCTTGTGACTGTGTCCTCGTGGTGATGTCTGGCTAACCCTCGTGACTGTATCCTCGTGGTGATGTCTGGCTAACCCTTGTGACTGTGTCTTCGTGGTGATGTCTGGCTAACCTTGTGACTGTGTCCTCGTGGTGATGTCTGGCTAACCCTTGTGACTGTGTCCTCGTGGTGAGGTTTGGCTAACTCTCTTGACTGTGTCCTCGTGGTGAGGTCTGGCTAACCCGTGACTGTTCCTCGTGGTGATGTTGGTTAACCCTTTGACTGTGTCCTCGTGGTGATGTCTGGCTAACCTTGTGACTGTGTCCTCGTGGTGATGTCTGGCTAACCCTTGTGACTGTGTCCTCGTGGTGATGTCTGGCTAACCCTTGTGACTGTGTCCTCGTGGTGATGTCTGGCTAACCCTTGTGACTGTGTCCTCGTGGTGATGTCTGGCTAACCCTCGTGACTGTATCCTCGTGGTGATGTCTGGCTAACCCTCGTGACTGTATCCTCGTGGTGATGTCTGGGTAACCTTGTGACTGTGTCCTCGTGGTGAGGTCTGGCTAACCTGTGACTGTGTCCTCGTGGTGAGGTCTGGCTAACCTCGTGACTTGTCCTCGTGGTGAGGTCTGGCTAACCCTCGTGACTGTATCCTCGTGGTGATGTCTGGCTAACCCTGTGACTGTTCCTCGTGGTGAGGTTTGGCTAACTCGTGACTGTGTCCTCGTGGTGAGGTCTAGCTAACTCTCGTGACTGTGTCCTCGTGGTGAGGTCTGGCTAACCCTCGTGACTGTGTCCTCGTGGTGATGTCTGGCTAACCCTTGTGACTGTGTCCTCGTGGTGAGGTCTGGCTAACTCTCGTGACTGTCCTCGTGGTGAGGTCTGGCTAACCCTCGTGACTGTGTCCTCGTGGTGAGTCTGGCTAACCCTCGTGACTGTATCCTCGTGGTGATGTCTGGCTAACCCTTGTGACTGTGTCCTCGTGGTGATGTCTGGCTAACCCTTGTGACTGTGTCCTCGTGGTGATGTCTGGCTAACCCTTGTGACTGTGTCCTCGTGGTGAGGTTTGGCTAACTCTCTTGACTGTGTCCTCGTGGTGAGGTCTGGCTAACTCCCGTGACTGTATCCTCGTGGTGATGTCTGGTTAACCCTTGTGACTGTGTCCTCGTGGTGATGTCTGGCTAACCCTTGTGACTGTGTCCTCGTGGTGATGTCTGGCTAACCCTTGTGACTGTGTCCTCGTGGTGATGTCTGGCTAACCCTTGTGACTGTGTCCTCGTGGTGATGTCTGGCTAACCCTTGTGACTGTGTCCTCGTGGTGATGTCTGACTAACCCTCGTGACTGTATCCTCGTGGTGATGTCTGGCTAACCCTCGTGACTGTATCCTCGTGGTGATGTCTGGCTAACTCTTGTGACTGTGTCCTCGTGGTGAGGTCTGGCTAACCCTCGTGACTGTGTCCTCGTGGTGAGGTCTGGCTAACTCTCGTGACTATGTCCTCGTGGTGAGGTCTGGCTAACCCTCGTGACTGTATCCTCGTGGTGATGTCTGGCTAACCCTTGTGACTGTGTCCTCGTGGTGAGGTCTGGCTAACTCTCGTGACTGTGTCCTCGTGGTGAGGTCTGGCTAACTCTCGTGACTGTGTCCTCGTGGTGATGTCTGGCTAACCCTTGTGACTGTGTCCTCGTGGTGATGTCTGGCTAACTCTCGTGACTGTGTCCTCGTGGTGATGTCTGGCTAACCCTTGTGACTGTGTCCTCGTGGTGATGTCTGGCTAACCCTTGTGACTGTGTCCTCGTGGTGATGTCTGGCTAACCCTTGTGACTGTGTCCTCGTGGTGAGGTTTGGCTAACTCTCTTGACTGTGTCCTCGTGGTGAGGTCTAGCTAACTCTCGTGACTGTATCCTCGTGGTGATGTCTGGTTAACCCTTGTGACTGTGTCCTCGTGGTGATGTCTGGCTAACCCTTGTGACTGTGTCCTCGTGGTGATGTCTGGCTAACCCTTGTGACTGTGTCCTCGTGGTGATGTCTGGCTAACCCTTGTGACTGTGTCCTCGTGGTGATGTCTGGCTAACCCTCGTGACTGTATCCTCGTGGTGATGTCTGGCTAACCCTCGTGACTGTATCCTCGTGGTGATGTCTGGCTAACTCTTGTGACTGTGTCCTCGTGGTGAGGTCTGGCTAACCCTCGTGACTGTGTCCTCGTGGTGAGGTCTGGCTAACTCTCGTGACTATGTCCTCGTGGTGAGGTCTGGCTAACCCTCGTGACTGTATCCTCGTGGTGATGTCTGGCTAACCCTTGTGACTGTGTCCTCGTGGTGAGGTTTGGCTAACTCTCGTGACTGTGTCCTCGTGGTGAGGTCTAGCTAACTCTCGTGACTGTGTCCTCGTGGTGAGGTCTGGCTAACCCTCGTGACTGTATCCTCGTGGTGATGTCTGGCTAACCCTTGTGACTGTGTCCTCGTGGTGAGGTCTGGCTAACTCTCGTGACTGTGTCCTCGTGGTGAGGTCTGGCTAACTCTCGTGACTGTGTCCTCGTGGTGAGGTCTGGTCGGTAACAACTAACTTCTCTGGTCAAGTACCTAATCATAGATAATGCTTGAATTCCGGGCAGCACTAAGATAGTGTCATAGATAGTGAATGTGCCTTGTACTTCGTAGATAGTGAATGATCAGTCGAGGTGATGACGAATCCAACATTGATCACTCCAGGTGTTTATGAATGCAATATTGATCAAGTCAGGTGCTGAAAAATGCAACATTGTGTTAAAGAACGCAGGTGTGCTATAAGCGCAATATTATTCCTTCAAGGTGTTTAAGAACACCTCAGTTATAACACCAGGTGCTAAACCTGCAACAGTTATAACACCAGTTGCTAAACCTGCAGCAGTTATCACTTCAAGTGCTGAAGCATGCAACATCTATTCAACTTCAATTTTATATATATATATATATATATATATATATATATATATATATATATATATATATATATATATATATATATATATATATATATATATATTTATATTTATTTATTAAATTAAAACACTAACTACTCCAAAACTATATCCCTATCTGCGTTTAACATTTCTATCTTTATCCCATCAATTCCAACTGCTTTACCCCTTTTCATTCTACCCATTGCCCCACACACTTCCCCCACACTCACAACTGGTTCTTCCACACTCCTATAAGTTGTTATTCCTCCTTGCTCTATACTCGAAATCACAGCTTCCCTATACTCGTCAACATTTTATATATACATGTATGTATATATATATTATATATATATATATATATATATATATATATATATATATATATATATATATATATATATATATATATATATATATATATAAATTCTGACTTTACTGGAATCTTCCCATGGAATTTCTACAAAATAACGACCCTCTTTAAATTTACTCTTTTTACAAACACTCAGTGACTTAAACACTCAGAAAGTGTGGCAGTGGTGCAATATTATTCCGCACCGTATATGACAGAAACACTCAGTACACTGGAGGCACCAATACACTGTAACACTGTTGGTGAGGAGCATTCAGTACACTGGCGACAATCACTACACTGACTCATAACAATGATCGTATCACAAGTCAAGTGTTGCCGAACAGTATATCAGTAACTTGTCCTAACATTCTTCGCCTCCACAAATATTTCTCAAAAACTGATGACAGGTAAGCATAATCTTTCTCATTCAAAATTTATAATTTTATGTAACTTAAGGGCTAATTGGGAATAAGTAAATATTATCGTTGTAGAGAAAGTTAAAATCATCCTGACTTCAGTTGCAGATTCAGCCATGACCTTGAGATATGTAATATCTCCTGGGATGCTGTTCCTGTGCTCTAGAATGCTGTTCTGTGTTCTGGGATGCTGTTCTGTGCTCTGGAATGCTCTTCCCGTGATCTGGGATGCTGTTTCTGAGTTCTGGCATGCTGGTCTTGTGTTCTGGGATTCTATTTCTCTGTTCTGGGATGCTGTTCCTGTATTCTGGGATGCTGTTCCAATGTTCTAGGATGTTGTTCTGTGTTTTGGGATGCTGTTTCTGTGTTCTGGGATGCTGTTCTGGGTTGCTGTTCCTGTGTTCTGTTATATACCCTGTAATATCGGCGTTTGCTGCAGTGGTGTTTGCCCTGAGGGAGGAATGAAGAATGAAGATGTAAATTAAAAGGACACAAATGCAACTAATATGACATTTTATTGTGGCAACGTATCGCTCTCCAGGAGCTTTGTCAAGCTGTTACAAACAATACATGGACACAAAGGAAATATATAGGCTTAGAGTGAGGTGTGATACTAGAGGTAGTAGTAATAGTAGTAATATAAGTTGTAGTAGTAATACTAATATAAGTTGTAGTAGTAGTAGTAATACAATATGTTAGAACAATCAACTCGCACATGAGTAAAAGATTGTAAAAGCTATTACTAAGGTAGCATAAAAATAGGTTAGACAAATATTTCTGTTGGTGGTTGGATTTGAGAAGGTCTGTTTCAGTGTTCCTCCTCTGTTGTGTTCTTGAGGAGGATTTTTGCTAATACTTCATAGATAATGAAGCTGCCTTTATTTTGCTTGATTGTGTTAGAAACCAGGGTCCCAGAGAGGTACATCCCTCTATGATTTCTCCCTATGCGATCTCTCTTGACTTGCATATATTTGATTAATATATATTTCATAGAATGAACTTTTGGTTTCCCAAGAGTTTATCTTCACTCTGCTACCTCGTATCAAGATTTTTTTATCTCATTATAGTATTTCCGTAGAATTGAAATTCGTTTTGGTAAAAATATATTTACATGGTTTTGTGGGTGAAATGTAGATAAAAATATCCTTAGAATTTTATACTTTTTTGGTCATCCTGACCTTAATTCAATTGAGTGTGTTTTCTAATCTCAACATAATCCATTTGTACATAAGGTGTATTATTCATTATACACAAGTTTAACATATTAAAAGACAGGGTAAATATTTTAAGTAATATTTTATCACAAGTATATCTCTCATGGTGCAAATTATCACATAACCACATGGTGGTGTTATGATGATTTCTTAAGGAGTAGCTCGTAGCCTGCATGAGGTGTAGCTCGTAGCTTCCATGAGGTGTATCTCGTAGTCCTATTTTATAGTGTGAGGTAAGCAAGTGTAACCCGATAATTTTAAGGTGTATGGAGGGTTTATACAGAGGTTGTTATATAGGGGGGTAAGAGAATCTGGTAATGAATAACAGCACCTCCCATGAACTCCAAACTACTCACCCTCTCAGCACTTAAAATAAAATAATACAATAAGAATATTTTATAATTAAGTCCTTGTACAATAATATATTTTGGGAACAGGAGAAGAACACAATTGGGTTTAGATAAATAAGGATTGTACATAAGCAGTGAGAGAAGTGTTACAATGAACTGACAAAACTGAATATACCTTTACGATATAAGTGCAGTAAGACAGTTCACTTCAGGAACTCAGACTCTAGCCAGTACTCTGCCCAGTGTCTACAACAGTCTCCTCCAGAGACTCTCCAGCTGCCTTCTCCCAGAGCTCTGCACACAGGCAGCAGCTCTGCCCCAATCTCCTCTCTAGCTGTTTCCTAGAGATTGTATGGCCCTTAAAGCACCCCGTAAACTCCAGGTTTTGGGGTTTACCCCCCCCCCCATGAGGCGTACACCCCGTGTGTTAAGACCTGACGCCTACAGTTATCACACAAAGGGTAAACTTCTCGAACAATGAGACCTGAGACGTCCGGCGCCAGGAGTCTTCCACATTCCTAACACCTCTCTGCCACGGCAAGGGTGTGACAATTTACACTAGTTAGTTAGGTCTCCCTTTTGACCTCACAAGCACAGTTGACCTACATCACAAGATAATATTTTTCAGAAATGATGCAGATAAACTGTACTGTGGTAACTAAAAAAAAGTACGTTTTACAATCTTTTATTGACATGGTAAGTTTTTATATACAATTTCGAGAATACAAGGGTAGCATTTCGAGAATACAATAGTAACAGTTCAAGAATACATGGTAAAGATTTATATACATTGATGACATTTCAAGAATACGTGTTACAACATGCAAAAATTGTAAACAAGCGATACAAGATGCAAAACAACTTTCCCCGATGCAATTCAACTCCCCTTGTGGTTGTTTTCCATTTTATAACATACTCGAAGGCATATACAACACATCCTAGTTCAATCTTCTGCATCTTGGGGGTATATCAGGCTGGCCATATCCTACGGAACTACTCGTATCTAAGAAGTACCTTTTATCATCAAAGCCAGACGAACCCCTTTCTAATCTTAACTGTAAATATTTCCCCCTTCACATTACTAATCGATTTACACTAAAAAGTTTCCTTATCTGGATTAGACAAAACTTTCTTATACAGATCATGAGTTAACAAAGGCATGAAATTGGATGGGATTCCCTTTGCTCTGCCGATATTTCCTGCCTCACCGTCCAACTTTACAGAATATAATTTTGCCTTCAAAGCAATTACCTCACTAATATTATAAAGGGTTATTTCAGATTTTAATAATCCTAACTGTCATTTTTCTGATATCATACAATAAATAATCTCTTTGGTAATTAGAGAAATCCACATAAGACACCAACGGTTCCCACTTCAACTCAGTGAATATGTAAGAATGTGTGTCTATGTACAGCAAATAATTATCATCCCCATAGTGAGGTTTTAACACTTTATACCAAAAGAAATACAATTTCTTTTTGGCAATCTCGAGAATTTGTAAGCCAAGATAAAAAGGTTGGTTAATCAATAATTTTGGTGTAGTAAATGAACAAATTACTCAGTCTTAGCCCAAATGTACCTTTGGCGACCTTAGAGAAAACCTTTTCATTATTTATATTAATGTACGTGTCACCATACCTAGTAATATTGAGTAGCAATTTCCCATAAATTTCATTATTAGTCATTTCGAAAGTTTTGGATTTAAAGAGCATTGCATGGCAGTTCTCTGTTCAATATTATTTCTGATAAACGAATCTAAAAATTTAGTTTGTTCATTAACTTATAAGTTGAAGATTGAGACACTTATGCTACATATGGGAATCTTTATTCAGTCCAATTGAAAGTAGAAACAGGTAAGGAGAGGAGGAGTTTGAGGTAATCTGTCCCTCAGCCTGGAATCGATGTGTTCAGTCCATCACTCTTGTAGAAAGTGCAGCATATAGCCGGAGAAATGGCTTATATACTGTAGTCAGTTGAGTCAGGTGTATGAGGCAATGTGGAGAGAGCAGTTGTTAGAGCAAGTAAGTTGACTGATGTACACGTACATATAAATACAGTTACATAATTTATCATACATAGCAGCATATGTGTAGATTACCTAGTAAGTTTTAGACCATAAGTTGTTTGAGGAAATATTTTTGTAATCTTAAAGTTGGCCCTAGCACAGTGTTGGCCCCAGCACTGTGTTGGCCCTAGCACTGTGTTGGCCCTAGCACTGTGTTGGCCCTAGCAATGTGTTGGCCCTAGCACTGTGTTGGCCCTAGCACTGTGTTGGCCCTAGCACTGTGTTGGCCCTAGCACTGGGCAAGGCTTGGTTATGTGGGGACTGTGTGGTTAGTGGAAGTGTAGAAATGGTCACATTTTTGCCAGCAGACTGGAAGCCAGCAAAGAATGGCGATCTACAGGCACCATTAATATTTTATTGTTGTGTGGCCTAATGACTCACATGAGTTTTGATTGTAACAAAATATGGCCCAATTTTAAATAACTAGTAGCAGTGTACTAGTGATATTTTGTAACATGTGTTGAAGGCAGGTTTGGTTTTTGTATGTACGTGTTACTGATATTATAGTGTATATTATAGTGTATATTATAGTATATATTTTTATAAAGGTGAGTTTGTCTGTCCTTCCTGATAATCACTTGACCATCAATTAAGCATTTTTTGTCAAGTTACAAGTGTGGCCCTAGAGTAGTATTTTTTAAATATTTTATATGCCCCTAGACAAGGCTATACACCCCTTAGGTGCAAGGATAAATATGTAATTACAAATGCGTAACATAGGCTCTTTTATTCGGTTAGTATACTTCTCTGAAAGCGAATATATATTCAAACCACAGGTGTTCATGGAGATGACCACAGGTGTTTATGAAGATGACTATATGTGTTCATGGAGATGACGACAGGTGTTTATGAAGATGACTATAGGTGTTCATGGAGATGACCACAGGTGTTTATGAAGATGACTATAGGTGTTCATGGAGATGACCACAGGTGTTCATGGAGATGACAACAGGTGTTCATGGAGATGACCACAGGTGTTCATGGAGATGATCACATGTGTTCATGGAGATGACCACATGTGTTCATCTAGATGACCACAGGTGTTCATGGAGATAACCAAGGTGTTCATGGAGATGATCACATGTTTTCATGGAGATGACCACAGGTGTTCATGGAGATGACCACAAGTGTTCATGGAGATGACCACAGGTGTTCATGGAGATGACCACAGGTGTTCATGGAGATGACCACAGGTGTTCATGGAGATGACCACAGGTGTTCATGGAGATGACCACAGGTGTTCATGGAGATGACCACAGGTGTTCATGTAGATGACCACAGGTGTTCATGGAGATGACCACAGTGTTCATGAGACCACAGGTGTTCATGGAGATGACCACAGGTGTTCATGGAGATGACCACAGGTGTTCATGTAGATGACCACAGGTGTTCATGGAGATGACCACAGGTGTTCATGGAGATGACCACAGGTGGGATAATGATCTTATTAAATTGTGAGTATATAATTATGGTGGTGATTGTGGTGTTAGTGATGATGGTGTTAGTGATGGTGATGGTGGTGTTAGTGATGGTGATGGTGGTGTTAGTGATGGTGATGGTGGTGTTAGTGATGGTGGTGTTAGTGATGGTGATGGGGGTGTTAGTGATGGTGGTGTTAGTGATGGTGATGGGGGTGTTAGTGATGGTGGTGATAGTGATGGTGGTGTTAGTGATGGTGGTGATAGTGCTGTAGTGATAGTAATGTTGGATTTGATAGTGGAGATGATGTTAGTGATGCTGGTGGTGGTGATAGTTTCGATGGTGATTATGGCGGTGATAGTATTAGTGGTGATGGTGTGGGTGTTAGTGTTGTAATGGTGGTGGTGGTGATAGTGGATGTGGTGATAGTGTTGGTGGTGAAAGTGTTGATGATTATGGTGGTGGTGATAGTGATGGTGGTGATTTTGGTGGTGGCAGTGGTGACTATGGTGGTAGTGAGGGTGGCATTTGTGATAGCATTGGTGATAGTTGTGGAAATAGTGTCAGTGGTGGTGGTGTTAGTGATGGTTATGGTGTTGACATTGGTGAGGATAATGGACGTGGTGATAGTAGTGATAATGATGGTGGTGACAGTGGTGTGGTGATAATAGTGATGGTTGTGATAGTGGTAATACTAGTGGTGGTGATAGTGTCGGTGTGTGATGGAGGTGATATTGTCGGTGATGGAAGTGTTAATGGTGATAGGGGTGTATGTATGTTTTTGTAGATTGTGAATTGTGAAACAGAATAAAGTGAGTGTCGTTAAACAGGTTTTGCTAACCCAGACGTGAGTAAAGTTCTTACACATTACAAGAATGTCAGTGTCAGGAGACGAATGCATATTTTGAGAGAGAGAGATCCTTTTTTAAACGTCTCCAACGAGATAATGTATCACGACTGCTAAAGGAAATGAGACTGGTGAATACCACCTCAGAAGAGATGTTAGACACAGCAACAATGGAGGAACATAAGTTGATAAGTCATCTTGACACATTGTTTTATCGTGTATAAAATGCGAATATCTCATATTAACCTCGTAGTATAATGTGTTGTCTAACATTGTAATATCATGTATTGTCTAACATTGTAATATCATGTATTGTCTAACATTGTAATATCATGTATTGTCTAACATTGTAATATCATGTATTGTCTAACATTGTAATATCATGTATTGTCTAACATTGTAATATCATGTATTGTCTAACATTGTAATATCATGTATTGTCTAACATTGTAATATCATGTATTGTCTAACATTGTAATATCATGTATTGTCTAACATTGTAATATCATGTATTGTCTAACATTGTAATATCATGTATTGTCTAACATTGTAATATCATGTATTGTCTAACATTGTAATATCATATTGTCTAACATTGTAATATCATGTATTGTCTAACATTGTAATATCATGTATTGTCTAACATTGTAATATCATGTATTGTCTAACATTGTAATATCATGTATTGTCTAACATTGTAATATCATGTATTGTCTAACATTGTAATATCATGTATTGTCTAACATTGTAATATCATGTATTGTCTAACATTGTAATATCATGTACTTATGTGAGTGTTTTAGCAGTAATTCATGAACTTGTTATGTCTTATTTATATATCGAATATACTTCTGTGTGTCTTACCATGGGAATGTACTCATAGGCTTGTAATGTTATCATTATTTTGTAAGTGGAGGCAAAGAGTACTAAATTTCACGCAGTCATTGTGTGGAGCGATGACCCAACCCGCTTCACCAACAAAGAGGAGTAGAATCCCCTTCACCAAGAAAGCGGGGTAGAGCCCCTACTTACCGGATTCTACTCAGCACAGACAATGTCATCGACCTGAGCCGACATGACACCAGCTGGTGTCGCCTCACCTTATCCATTGCCCGGGGTCACTTCGTCCAGTTCCCTACCGACCTAACTCACCCATTACTCTCCTCCTGATTCATCAGCCAGAGGAGATTCACCCACCACTGTGGGTGAATAATTAGGAAATATAGTGTACCAGTATTGTATGAGTGGGATTTGGGGATGTATTTACATAATTATTTCTTAGATCAATTAGCAAAAAACGATAAGGTAAAACAAATTCAACCTCATTATGGGCAAATTGCAATTAACTTACCATTTGAGATTGTAGATGTCAGATTTTGTAGAGATCTTTGATCGAAAAGTCGAATCAATATTAAACCGATTGAAGAATGATTTTCATGAGAGGGAAGAATAAGAATGGACTGAATCTCTTAATTTAGAATTTTAAAGAGTCGAATATAAAATTCAGTTGGATCATATATGGATTACCTTTAAAAGCTTCGAGGTAGACAGTATATTTTCAATCCTGAGATTAATGCTGGTTTATGTATATAGTGTGCTTTTGCTGCCTTTAACTGTTTAAGAAAAGAAGAATTGCAACATATACCTAAATTAGTTAAAACTAAGAATGGTTGTTGCAATCATGCGAAGTTACTGGTGACAAGATGACTTTATTAGAAAAGGATAATAAGGTCTCTTTATTTATCAACTCAGACAGGATAAAGATGGTTCTTTTTTTAGTCTGTGTAGGAAAGGACAAAAGGAGAATAGGGGTAATATCAAGATTGATATTACCCCCTTTACTCGCACTGATCAAGGGGAAGCTAAGAAACATTGTCATAGTTGTTTAATTATAGTAAATACGCAGGAGTTAGTATTACATGAAGATGCTTGCAAAATCAATCAGACACTAGCTTATCCAAAATCAGGAAAGATCATAAATTTGAATACATCAGGGTGTTCAACTCTGAATGTGCTCTCGATAGCATTATGCCTAAATGTAAAATTGATGCACATCAAAAGGCTATCGCCTATTGCTGTATTATTTTTGATCGAGAAGGCTGTGTATTTAGTGACAAGGCTTATAAGGGAATTGAAACCCCTAATAATTTTATTTTGAAAGTGAATGGTGAATGGAAGGGTATAAAGACGAGGAGACAATATTATGATATGACTGAGGAGGATAAAGCCAGATTCGAATCACAGACCTCGTGTGAATTATGTGGAAATCTGTTTCCAGATTCGAAAAGCTCAGACATTATAATCATACTTTACCATTCAATAATTATGTTGGTAGATATTAGTGTAAGGATAAGAGAGATAAGTTGTTGTTGTTCTGTCGTAATATCTGCTATGATATAGGAGTTATTTTGAAAGAATTTACTGTTACCAATATGATACTGAGATTCATTCCAAGCAAGCACTTAAATTCTTGAGAGTTAATATCGGTAATGTTAGGTATAAAAATTCTCTAAGTTTGTTGAATGGGTCTCTTTTGAGCATCGCAGAACAACATATCAAGGCTAGTAAAACTTTGAGGTATACTCAGAGTATCCTTAAAGACACCTGTGTTATGTAAAGGAAGCAAGTTCTATGCAATGATTACAATGATAGTTTGAAGACGTTAGATGAAGAACAGTTGCCGCCTAAAGATAAATTCTTTAATTTGTTAAGAAATACATTACCCCAGGAAGATTACAAACATGTGCAGAGAGTTTTTCAGTTGGGGTGATTGCTTGTTATATTTGAAGTGAGATGTGGGATTATTAGCTGACGCTGTTATGGAGTGGCGGAGAGCACTCAAAGATATATATAATTTGGATGTCAGTTATTATATAAGTTTACCATCATTCAGTTGGGATGCTTCTTGTTAAAATCTAAAGTTGAATTGGACACGATCCATTTCCATGAATTATTTAATCTCACTGAACGAAATCTTAGAGGCAGTTTTACAAGCACTGTCAGACAGTTCACATAGGCAAATAACCCATTAGTAATTCCTAAATTCCAAGAGGGAGGTTGGATTTCAATTCTCGCTATGCCAGTGCATGGCTGAAGCTCTCCCTCTCAAAGATATTATAAAATTATATCATGAAGAGAAGGTTACTTTCGTTGATATTGGGATGAATAATATTTCATGTCAGTAGGATAAGGAGTATTGGATACTCTGAACTGAAAGTAAAAAGCTATTAAAATCCAACACCAAATTAGTCGCTAGTCATTTACCGCAGAAAAATTATTTAGAGAGTTTAGATTTGCTACGGTTGTTAATGAATATTGGATTGGAGGTTGATAAAATACATGAAGTATAAGTTTTTGAACAGAGTAAATTTTTAGAATTGTTTATCAGAAATAATATTGAGCAGTGAACTGCTATACAATGCTCATTAAATCCAAAACTTTGAAGTTGACTAATAATGACATTTATGGGAAATTGTTACTCAATATTACAAGGTATGGTGACATACAGATATATGAAAAATGAAAAGGCTTTCTCTAAACCACCAAAGATCCATTACACATTTGGGTTAAGACAGAGTAGTTTGTTCATTAACCACACCAACATTATTGAATAATCAACCTCTTTATCTTGGTTTCCAATTTCTCGAGATTGTCAAAAATAAAATGTATTACTTTGGGTATAAAGTGTTAAAACCTCACTATGGGGAGGAGGATTTTTTGTAGTACACAGACACACATTCTTACACATTCAGCATAAACTGAAGGAATTTCCACACTGAGTTGAAGTGGGATCCGTTGGCGTAAATTATGAATTTCTCTAATTACCACAGAGATCATCCATTGTATAATAATAGCAGGAAAGGAGAGTTAGGATTATTAAAATCTGAAATAACACTTTATAATATTAGTGAGGTAATTGCTTTGAAGGCAAAAATATATTCTGTAAAGTTGGACGGTGAGGCAGGAAATATCGGTAGAGCAAAGGGAATCCCATCCCATTTCATGCTTTTGTTAACTCATGATCCTATAAGAATGTATTAACATGTATCCTTGAAATGCTAACATTGTATTCTTGAAATGTTACCATTGTATTCTTTAAATGTTAACATTGTATTCTTGAAATGTTACCATTGCATTCTTTAAATGTTAACATTGTATTCTTTAAATGTTACCATTGTATTCTTTAAATGTTACCACTGTATTCTTGATGCTGCCATTGTATTCTTGATACGTTATCATTCTATTCTTGAAATGTTACCATTGTATCCTTGAAATGTTACCATTGTATCCTTGATATGTTACCATTGTATTCTTGAAATGTTACCATTGTATTCTTGAAATGCTTCCATTGTATTCTTGAAATGTTTCCATTGTATTCTTGAAATGTTACCATTGTATTCTTGAAATGATACCATTGTATTCATGAAATGTTACCATTGTATTCTTGAAATGTTAACATTGTATTCTTGAAATGTTACCATTGTATTCTTGAAATGTTACCAATGTATTCTTGAAATGTTTCCATTGTATTCTTGATATGTTACCATTGTATTCTTGATATGTTACCATTGTATTCTTGATATGTTACCACTGTATCCTTGATATGTTACCATTGTATTCTTGAAATGTTACCATTGTATCCTTGATATGTTACCATTGTATCCTTGATATTTTACCATTGTATCCTTGAAATGTTACCATTGTATTCTTGAAATTGTATATAAATACTTTCCATGATAATAAATGATTGTAAAACATGTATTTGTTTTATATTTACCACAGTAAAGCTTATCTGCATCGTTTCATGAAAAATATTACCTTTGTATAAAACCTCCATTCACCTTAAAAATACCTAAATGCCATTTATGTCGTCAGGTTACACTTCCTTACCTCACACTATAAAATAGGACTACACGCTACACCTCATGGAGGCTAGGAGATACACCTTAAGAAATCATCATAACACCACTATGTGTTTTTGTAACAATTTAAGCCATGAGAGACATGCTTGTGACAACATATTACTTAAAATATTTACCCTGTCTTTTAATAAGGTAAATTTGTATATATGAATAATACACTTTATGTACAAATGGATTATGGATGAGATTAGAAAATATACCCAAATGGATTAAGGTCAAGATGAGAGTACCCCTTATGTATGAGACCACAAAAGTATAATACTCGAAGGATATCACTATCTACATTTCACCCACCGAACAATGTAAACCTATACGAAAAACAAATTTCAATTTTATAAAAATATAGAAACAAGAAAAATTTTTGATACGGGGAAGATAAACTCTTTTGGAACCAAAAGTTCATTTTATGAAATATTTATTATTAGGACCCTGGAGCTAGAGCCTTAGAAGTGATCATAGTGGGATATGGGGAGGTGGCCATACAGAAGAGGTGGTCATAGTGAGATATGGGGAAGTGGTCATACAGAAGAGGTGATCATAGTGGGATATGGGGAAGTAGCCAAACAGAAGTGGTGGTCATAGTGGGATATGGGGAGGTGGCCATACAGAAGAAAAGTCTACTACTAATATCGTTGTATTTTAACTACTGCACAGCATCATGAGCTAATTCGCAACAAGCTAATGTCTGATTAATCCAACATAGCTTCTCCTGTGTGTCTGCTGCTCGTGCAGTTTGTGCTACCCTCCACTACGTTTTCTTGCTTGTAATGGTGTTGATCATACTTCTTAACATTTACCTGATAATTTGCCAGTATTATGGTCAAATGGTGGTGAACTTGGCTAATCTCAGGATCACTCTGCTTCGTTGGCTCTCCAACTGTCAAAACTTACACTTGAGCAGACGATGGAACAACGTGCTTTTACTAAGTAAACATACGATACTAGTGAGAGAAAACAGTATAATCGTATTTGTGATGAATATTTTAATGTGCAAAAATCAGTGTTCCTAGTACCTCATTTTTCTCTGAGTCAGAGCTAGGCAATTCTTTGAATGACTTGAAAGTCAGACTCGGGGTCTGTAGTGACCAGTTAAGCACTAGGCATTACTTGTTCACACGTTACCGAATAATGAAGCAGGAAACCACTTCTAGCCTGAGTGATGAAGACTTCTCTAATTACAGCGATGTAAATGTTACTTTGCTTAGTGCATTTCAATGAATCATCGCCGAATACAGAAGAGATCTGAAGATGAATAGGCATCAAACAGAGCAATCTTGTGTAGATTTAACTAGACTCCAGACAATGGTGTTCACCAAGTGGTATAAAGCGGCCGGAGTCTCCAACATGTGACCTGGTGCAATTAATTTATTTGGGGGTTCTTATAGTGCGGCATGCACTGGGGGGGGGGGATCAGGTGTGTGTCATGGGACGTGTTGATTGTTAGATATGTTTTACGTCATTTGAATAAAGGTGTGTCTAATGTTACATTGCAATCCACATGGTGTGGAAAAAGATTGTTTATATATGTTTTAGTGGTTAATGTTCTTGGGTGTGTATTGAGAGGTTCTTGGATATGTATTGATAGGTTGTGTATGTTGATCATTGCATTTCTTTATACATGAACGCCGGTGATTTGTGGCGTTTTGTCAATGTTTGTCATTGTGTTTGTGAACGTGTGAACGTGCGATAGTCTTATCGCGGTAGGAAATGTTTATATATATTTTGTGTTTGATATTATCTACTGTGTGTGCTTCTTATGTTCTGATATTTATGATCAAATTGTGTGGGAGATTGTAGTACGTGTGTGTCCTATTGGATAATTTGATGTTCTTGGATATGTATTATTTTGCTATGTGTATTGTATCCTGCTTCAATAAAAAAAAATAAAAAAAAATTATTTAATTTCCCTGATTCGGTTCGTCAGGAGGAGAGGATTTTACCCTTTGACTTGAGCAAAATAGGCAGACACCTTCAAGGCTAATCGAATTTTGAGTGAGAGAGCCTTCAAAATATCTTCCCAACAACTTTATGGTGTACAAGAATGGTATACAATACCGGCAAGATGAAAATTAAGACACATGTGCAACATCTGGGTATCTTTATTGTAGACGTTTCGCCCTCCAGCGGCTTTATCAATACAAATTCAAGGACATAACTTGAAGGCCAAGATGAGGTAATCAGTCCCTCAACCTTGGGGTTGGTGTGAAGAACTCCGTAGTCGTGAGTATTTTTTTTATTTTATTAACACATAGGCCGTCTCCCACCAAGGCAGAATGGCCCGACAAAGAAAAACTTTCATCATTACTGTCTTGGCAGAGGCGTGCTTACACTACAGCTACAGAACTACAACATTAACACCCCTCCTTCAGAGTGCCGGCACTGTACTTCCCATCTCCAGGATTCTGGTAGCACAGGCAAGAAGGCTGGCGTTTATATACTAACGTCAGGTGGAAAGGGACGGGTAGCAGACGAGGGCATAGTCACTGGTGGGCGGGATTCCCCAGTGGAAGTAGGTCATACCCAGAGGGATGGGTTAATTGTAGTAGTAGTTGTAGTAGTCGTGAAGTAGATTATGTAGATGTTCTCTGAACCAAGATTCCATGATGTTGTGTCTGACAAGTTGTACAAGAATGCTGTACAGAAATCATGTAGTTTACATGTTATATAACATTGTTAGGCACAAAAGAAAGTCACATTTCGGGTAATGCATTTCGACATTAGGTTGAAAAAATTGTTTGAAGATGGCAACTGGCCATGACCTCGCCAATCAGATGATGGTTCCTTGGTCAAGCCTTCCTATTCCTGGGTGGCATGACTGCCAGACGATCCTGCTTCCTTGCTGGAAGGAACGACTTTCAGGAGAGAACAACACCGGGACCCCATCTGTCATCTGCCTTCCTGTCGGCGGTCTCTGAAGGAGTTAGTTATTCACCCCAAAAAAATCGATCCCAGTTATTGCTGGTTGCTCACAATTCATTTTTGGGTGGACAATTAGGTGTTAGTTTGATTTCTTTATTATGCACCCCATACCCATCCTGTGGGTGGTTTATTTTAGGTGTTACTAAAACCTTTTATAGAATGTGTAAGCATTTTGCTTTGCAAGGTTTAAAACAAAACTTCCAGAGATACATCAGGTCCTGCCAGAAGGTGGGAAAACCTGGACACTTGGTGTCCCGTAGCTCGATCTCTAGCACATTCAGTTGAGGGAGAACCCTTATCGGCTCTGGGCATCGATTGTGTAGGTCTGGCCAAATCAGGTAACCGGTACATATTCACTATTTTGGATAAAAACTACCAGGAATCCTGCGTAGTATTTATATAACAGTAATTTTAAAAGATATAATTAGATTTTCATCCCAAATGGAAATCCCACGGACAACTCAAAGAGACAAGGGGGACTCACTTTACGGTCAGAGTTTTCGAGAGGTTCTAAGGCTTCTAGGCATTAAGCTGCTTATCACCCTCGGTCTCAGGAAGCATTGGAAAGGTTCCATCAAACTTTGAAGACAGTGATTCGAACTTATTGCCTACATTTTAATACAGACTGGGAGGAGTCTCTGCCTTTGCATCTCTCTGCTATGAGAATAATCTTACAGGAGTCTACTGGGTACAGTCTCTTAGAGCAGATATTTGGCCATAATATAAGAATGCTGGCTGTGAGGTAGCATCACAAGTCATCATCCACACGATTTCAAGGAAAGACTGCACCTAGTACTTCAAATGACTTAGGATAAGCTTAAGAAAGGCTAGGACAACATGAAGAATAAAAATCTGGTACATTTGGCAAATATTATGAACTCAGTTTTAGTCTTGTGGCCTTCACGCCTGGTTGTTGCAGCATGCAAGTATATGTACAATATATACAAAACAATTTTTGCAAGCAAGAGACACAGTGAGAACTGTGGGTGACCAGACTTGAAACTTCCCCAACGTCGATTTACCAGTGTCCATCATCGCTTCACAACTTTGGCGGGATTCCTTGTGATTGGCTGGGTTAAACCAAGGTGCTAGCATAACAAGAGGGCCCTTCTTGTTATACTCTTAGCATCTGTTTCGCTGGTAGGGAGGGCATGCCTATATGGGTGTGTGACATTCGCCGAATAAAATATAATACTCTTAGCATGCCACAGCAAAGGAGAGAAAGTTATGGATCAAGATCCTGTACTTGGTCATACTTTTAAAACATCACAATCCCTATGCAGGTTATAGATAAAAACTCTAATGTTAATTATGTAGTAGCCTGGTAGCCCCTCTTGACAAGCCTGCGGAAGGTCAATACTAGCATATCTATCAGATTAAAAAACACGACCTGGCGACGAGCATGACGCCTTGCAAGACGCCTTTGGGGCCGAAATACTTAACTCGGATGTTCTTCAAAACTCACGTCTACTTATGTCCGGAATCACGGACGCGCAAGTGGCTAATGTCACCACCATTTTGCAGTCCAATGCCGACATATTTTCTGATGTTTCGAAAGTAAGTAATCTTGTATTTCATGAGGCAGAAGTTGATCACAGCTAAACCTGTTAAACTCTTCCTATACAACTAACCTTACAAGAGATAATTTTCTACGGGATCACAGGTTAACAGACGAACTTTAAAGTAGGTGGCTTCAACCTGTATCTGAGACTGCTGCTGCTGCTGCTGCTGCTGCTGCTGCTGCTGCGGCGGCTGCTGCTGCTGCTGCTACTGCTGCTGCTGCTGCTGCTGCTGCTGCAGATGCTGCTGCAAGGTGAGTGAATTAATAGTTCAAGATGTCTACCCATTTTCTCACATACGTGAAAGGTGTGGGCACCATATGGGGATGAAGTGTGGGCAGTAGCTGGGTGTGAGGTGTGGGAAGAAGTGCCACCAGTGCCAGCAGCAGCAGCTGGATGAGAGGTGTGGGCAGGAACACCACTAGTGCCAGCAGCAACAGCTAGGTGAGAGGTGTGGGCAGGAACACCACTAGTGCCAGCTGCAACAGCTGGGTGAGAGGTGTGGGCAGGAACACCACTAGTGCCAGCTGCAGCAGCTGGACTCCGCCTCCACCAGACTTATGCTCTCAACGCACAATGGGAAAATTTATGCATTTTGCAGACCGACCTCATGAATAGTCAGTTCAAGGCTGTAGTTCTCGACTGGACCAGACAGTTGTGTTGTTGCAGTGTTCAACTGCCTGAAACATGTGTGTTGTTGCAGTGTTCAACTGCCTGAAACATGTGTGTTGTTGTAGTGTTCAACTGCCTGAAACATGTGTATTGTTGTAGTGTTCAACTGACTGAGTCATGTGTCTTGTTGTAGTGTTCAACTGACTGTAACATGTGTCTTGTTGTAGTGTTCAACTGACTGTAACATGTGTCTTGTTGTAGTGTTCATCTGACTGTAACATGTGTCTTGTTGGTCGTAGCGTTCAACTGGCTGACCCATGTGTCTTGTTGTAGTGTTCAACTGGCTGACCCATGTGTCTTGTTGTAGTGTTCTACTGGCTGACACATGTGTCTTGTTGTAGTGTTCATCTGACTGTAACATGTTTCTTGTTGTAGTGTTAATCTGACTGAGACATGTGTCTTGTTGTAGTGTTCATCTGACTGAGACATGTGTCTTGTTGTATTGTTTAACTGACTGAGACATGTGTCTTGTTGTAGTGTTCATCTGACTGTAACATGTGTTTTGTTGTAGTGTTCATCTGACGGAGACATGTGTCTTGTTGCAGTGTTCATCTGACTGAGACATGTGTCTTGTTGTAGTGTTCATCTGACTGTAACATGTGTCTTGTTGTAGTGTTCATCTGACTGACACATGTGTCTTGTTGTAGTGTTCAACTGACGCAAATATTTTTGTTGTTGTATTGTTTGAGTGAAACACCTGTGATGTTTCAGTGTTCAGTTGAGCCAAACCAGGAAGATGTGTTCTTTCAGTGTTCTAGTAACTCCAGTAAACATGTAATAGCAGTGCTCGTGTAACTAACTTATGGGTGTAGTTGTAGAACTTAACTGACTCAGTCAAATATAAGTGTACTTGTAGTGACTGACTGACTAAAACAAAGATGTTTTTGATGAATTAGACACATGTGCAACACTTGGGTATCTTTAATGAGGAAACGTTTCGCCACACAGTGGCTTCATCAGTCCATTCAAAGGAGAATGGTGAAGAACAGGAGGAGTTTGAGGTAATCAGTCCCTCAGCCTTGAGGGACTGATTACCTCAAACTCCTCCTGTTCTTCACCATACACCTTTATATGAACTGATGAAGCCACTGGGTGGCGAAACGTTTCCTCATGAAAGATACCCAAGTGTTGCACATGTGTCTAATTCATCAACTTGTCGGTTCTCTGAACCATTCAACTACAAAGATATTTTTGTACTTCTCTTTTAGCGCGCTGAAACATTATTGTTTTTTTATTGCTGGAGTGTCCTGAACAAGCGGTGTTTTGAGTGCAAATGAGCCAAAAAAATATGTTTTCTCGTAGTACATGAGTGAACAGTAGAATGTGGTTCTTATAGTGTTGAGACTATGAAAACAGACAAGTTCTTGTAGTGATGGAGGTGGTCAGGTCAGTGCTGGGTTCAACCACTTCAACATTGCCATAGGGATAAAGTTCTAAATGAAAAGCCCAGTTACTTACAGTTAATATGTTAGGCAACTTTTAGAGGGTTTTAGGTTTAAGGTTTGTTCAAGTCAAATGCTTTCCATTAACTAGAGTAGAGAGCGTAAATTTCCTTCATCGTAAAGCTGAAGGAGATTTACAAGTACTTACGGATGTGACCAAAATGAAGTACTTTGAAGTTGACTCAAGTCAAGTGAAACTTGCTCTTCAGTCACACACTTCTTTGGCAAATACTGTTAATGTTGCATGGTCTATTGCATGACACTGATGCAAGCGTCACCACCCAGTCTCTTAACAGATGACATTTTTTCACTATTAATAAGACAGTCAAATGCGTGACTTATAAAGGAGCATTAAACAATGATTACCTGACCGATCCTTCACCGCGCTCCGAGGGTTCCTGTGTTCCCTTAGCGCGTCACAACTGTCTATTGCCTCTATCTTATGTTTCTTTTATTCGTTTATTGCTATTGTGTTATGTTATATGATAGAACCAATCAAGCTTAACTAACTTTAACCTAACCTAACAGCCTACATGCCATAAATCAAGTAATTTGCCCATACGAGTAAGTAAAAAAAATCACAGAGAATTTAAGAGGATGAACTAGAAGCAGAAAGCAACAGTAGAGGAAGCAGCAGAGGTTTTTGCATTAACTCTGTTTTATCCTTTCCCATTAATCATTCTTGCACGTTTCTCTATACTCATCCACTCTTTTCTGCGGTAAATGTGACTTCGGGGCATGGCGAGTGACGAAATGCACTTCTATACTCTCCTAATTATTATTTTCTGAATATACTTATTGGAAATTAAACAATTTGTTTTCTCAGCAGATCCCAGTCTGTCTTTCTCATATATTCAACCAAAATATGATAAGTGCTCTTACAGTACACGTCCCAACCACAGCAACTTGTTCCTGCAGTGTTTATCTAAATTAAGTGAACGTGTTCCTAAACAACAAGTTATAGAAACTGACCTATCCAACCAAATATATTCTCTCAGTACCCAGCTGGTTCAAGCAAGAGTGCTCGTGTAATGTTAGTTATACATAAACAAGCGAGTTTGCAAATGTTAGGCAGACCCAAGCAAGCGTTTTGTAATGTTAGGCAGACTCAAACCAGCGTTTTGTAATGTTAGGCAGACCCAAACCAGCGTTTTGTAATGTTAGGCAGACCCAAACCAGCGTTTTGTAATGTTAGGCAGACTCAAACAATCGTTTTGTAATGTTAGGCAGACTCAAACAATCGTTTTGTAATGTTAGGCAGACCCAAACAATCGTTTTGTAGTGTTAGGCAGACCCAAATAATCATGTACTTTTCTTTATTAGGTCGAAGCAAATAAGCTTGTTATTATTGCGTTAAGCAGATCCAAACAAAGGTTGTTCAGTGTCTGGCAGATCCAAACAAAGGTTGTTCAGTGTCTGGCAGATCCAAACAAAGGTTGTTCAGTGTCTGGCAGATCCAAACAAAGGTTGTTCAGTGTCTGGCAGATCCAAACAAAGGTTGTTCAGTGTCTGGCAGATCCAAACAAAGGTTGTTCAGTGTCTGGCAGATCCAAACAAAGGTTGTTCAGTGTCTGGCAGATCCAAACAAAGGTTGTTCAGTGTCTGGCAGATCCAAACAAAGGTTGTTCAGTGTCTGGCCGATCCAAACAAGGGTACATTACAATTTTTTAGATGTTATGTAAAATAACACAGATGCAACTAGTGTGACATTTCATTATGGCAACGTTTCGCTCTCCAGGATCTTTGACAAGCCCTTACAACTTGACAAAGCTCCTGGAGAGCGAAATGTTGCCACAATAAAACGTCACATTAGTTGCATCTGCGTTCTTTTACATAACATTTTATCGGCAATTCTACCATTAATACTAATTTTTCATATAATAGTCCCATTGTGCATGTTGCAAGGCAACATAAATATAAACTGAATGTCTTTATTGTTTTACTATTAGCCATGAATACAGTAATGAATATTTTATAATGTAAGTGTTTGTATTTAAACTATTGATAGAGATCTTCAAATATCTTACATGTATATTTCCAGTGGTGAAGGAACCAGCTGTCAGGTGGAACTAAAGTGTTTTCCAAGATCCCTCAATGTTGTTTCCCACTCAGAAAATAATTCAGTCCATCGATTTTCAAAATATGAAAAATTCTTCAATGTTTTTTCTTTATTTTTTTTTCTTTGTTATCTTCTTACCCATAAATGAACCTGGTTATATAAAGGTCTTTTTGAGTTGCTTGATGTTGTTCATGAGTTGCTTGTTGTTCTTCTTCATGAGTTGCTTGTTGTTGTTCTTCATGAGTTGCGTGTTGTTGTTGTTCATGAGTTGCTTGTTGTTCTTCATGAGCTGCTTGTTGTTGTTGTTCATGAGTTGCTTGTTGTTGTTGTTCATGAACTGCTTATTGTTGTTCTTCATGAGATGCTTGTTGTTCTTCATGAGCTGCTTGTTGTTCTTCATTAGCTGCTTGTTGTTCTTCATGAGCTGCTTGTTGTTCTTTATGAGCTGCTTGTTGTTGTTCTTCATGAGCTGCTTCTTGTTCCTAATGATCTGCTTCTTGTTCTTCTTAATGAGCTGCTTCTTGTTCTTCATGAGCTGCTTCTTGTTCTTAATGAGTTGCTTCTTGTTGTTCCTCATGAACTGTTTGTGTTGTTCTTCGTGAGCTGCTTCTTGTTCTTCATGAGCTGTTTGTTGTTCTTCTTCATGAGCTTTTTGTTCTTCTTCTTCTTGAGTTGCTTCTTGTTCTTCTTCTTCTTGAGTTGCTTCTTGTTCGTCTTGAGTTGCTTGCTGTTGCTTTTCATGAGCTACTTGTATTTATTCTTGAGTTACTTCTTGTTCTTCTTCTTGAGCTGCTTGTTGCTGTTCTTCATGAACTTTTTGTTTTTCTTTTTTTGAGTTGTATGGTGCTGTTCTTCATGAGTTGCTTGGAGTGTTTCTTCATTAGCGGCTTGTTGCTGTTCTTCATGAATTGCTTGTTGTTCTTCATTAGTTGCATGGCGTTGTTCTTCATGAGTTGCTTGGCGTTGTTCTTCATTAGTTGCTTGGCGTTGTTCTTAATGATTTGTTTGGCGTTGTTATTCATGATTTGCTTGGCGTTGTTCTTCTTGAGTTGCTTGGCGTTGTTCTTCATGATTTGCTTGGCGTTGTTCTTCATGAGTTGCTTGGCGTTGTTCTTCATGAGTTGCTTGGCGTTGTTCTTCATGAGTTACTTGGCGTTGTTCTTCATGAATTGCTTGTTGTTCTTCATGAGTTTCTTGGCGTTGTTCTTCATGAGTTGCTTGGCGTTGTTCTTAATGATTTGCTTGGCGTTGTTCTTCATGATTTGCTTGGCGTTGTTCTTCATAATTTGCTTGGCGTTGTTCTTTATGAGTTGCTTGGCGTTGTTCTTCATGAGTTTCTTGGCGTTGTTCTTCATGATTTGCTTGGCGTTGTTCTTCATGATTTGCTTGGTGTTGTTCTTCATGAGTTGCTTGGCGTTGTTCTTAATGATTTGTTTGGCGTTGTTATTCATGATTTGCTTGGCGTTGTTCTTCTTGAGTTGCTTGGCGTTGTTCTTCATGATTTGCTTGGCGTTGTTCTTCATGAGTTGCTTGGCGTTGTTCTTCATGAGTTGCTTGGCGTTGTTCTTCATGAGTTACTTGGCGTTGTTCTTCATGAATTGCTTGTTGTTCTTCATGAGTTTCTTGGCGTTGTTCTTCATGAGTTGCTTGGCGTTGTTCTTAATGATTTGCTTGGCGTTGTTCTTCATGATTTGCTTGGCGTTGTTCTTCATAATTTGCTTGGCGTTGTTCTTTATGAGTTGCTTGGCGTTGTTCTTCATGAGTTTCTTGGCGTTGTTCTTCATGATTTGCTTGGCGTTGTTCTTCATGATTTGCTTGGCGTTGTTCTTCATGAGTTGCTTGGCGTTGTTCTTCATGAGTTGCTTGGCGTTGTTCTTCATTAGTTGCTTGGCGTTGTTCTTCATGAGTTGCTTGGCGTTGTTCTTCATGAGTTGCTTGGCGTTGTTCTTCATTAGTTGCTTGGCGTTGTTCTTCATGAGTTGCTTGGCGTTGTTCTTCATGAGTTGCTTGGCGTTGTTCTTCATGAGTTGCTTGGCGTTGTTCTTCATTAGTTGCTTGGCGTTGTTCTTCATGAGTTGCTTGGCGTTGTTCTTCATGAGTTGCTTAACGTTGTTCTTCATGAGTTGCTTGGCGTTGTTCTTCATTAGTTGCTTGGCGTTTTTCTTCATGAGGTTGTTCTTCAGGTTGGCGTTGTTCTTCATGAGTTGCTTGGCGTTGTTCTTCATGAGTTGCTTGGCGTTGTTCTTCATGAGTTGCTTGGCGTTGTTCTTCATGAGTTGCTTGGCGTTGTTCTTCATGAGTTGCTTAGCGTTGTTCTTCATGAGTTGCTTGGCGTTGTTCTTCATGAGTTGCTTGGCGTTGTTCTTCATTAGTTGCTTGGCGTTGTTCTTCATGAGTTGCTTGGCGTTGTTCTTCATGAGTTGCTTGGCGTTGTTCTTCATGAGTTGCTTGGCGTTGTTCTTCATTAGTTGCTTAGCGTTGTTCTTCATGATTTGCTTTACGTTGTTCTTCATAATTTGCTTGGCGTTGTTCTTCATGATTTGCTTGGCGTTGTTCTTCATGATTTGCTTGGCGTTGTTCTTCATAATTTGCTTTGCGTTGTTCTTCATGAGTTGCTTGGCGTTGTTCATCATGAGTTGCTTGGCGTTGTTCTTCATGATTTGCTTGGCGTTGTTCTTCATGAGTTGCTTGTCGTTGTTCTTCATGAGTTGCTTGGCGTTGTTCTTCACCTTTATTCTTGCCGGCTAACTTAACATAACAATATATTTTTCAACTGCCAGGCAGTGTATCTTTATTTCAGTTACCTGGGAAACCACTTATAGTTAACTGGCTTTTGTTTTGTTTTTTATTTAAGACGTTAAGTGTTTTGTGTTATGGGGGTTGAGTTAATAGCCAGGTGTTAGGTGTTACTGGCTAGATGTTAGGTGTTACTGGCTAGGCGTTAGGTGTTCTGTACTCACCTGCTTTCCCACAAAAGTTCGGATGTGATGTGATGTGATGGCCAGATTTACGAATAATTTTTGAAGGTTGTGAGTGAAGGTTTGAGACAGTGAGTGAAGGTTTGAGACAGTGAGTGAAGGTTTGAGACAGTGAGTGAAGGTTTGAGACAGTGAGTGAAGGTTTGAGACAGTGAGTGAAGGTTTGAGACAGTGAGTGAAGGTTTGAGACAGTGAGTGAAGGTTTGAGACAGTGAGTGAAGGTTTGAGACAGTGAGTGAAGGTTTGAGACAATGAGTGAAGGTTTGAGACAGTGAGTGAAGGTTTGAGACAGTGAGTGAAGGTTTGAGACAGTGAGTGAAGGTTTGAGACAATGAGTGAAGGTTTGAGACAGTGAGTGAAGGTTTGAGACAGTGAGTGAAGGTTTGAGACAGTGAGTGAAGGTTTGAGACAGTGAGTGAAGGTTTGAGACAGTGAGTGAAGGTTTGAGACAGTGAGTGAAGGTTTGAGACAATGAGTGAAGGTTTGAGACAGTGAGTGAAGGTTTGAGACAGTGAGTGAAGGTTTGAGACAGTGAGTGAAGGTTTGAGACAGTGAGTGAAGGTTTGAGACAGTGAGTGAAGGTTTGAGACAGTGAGTGAAGGTTTGAGACAGTGAGTGAAGGTTTGAGACAGGGAGTGAAGGTTTGAGACAGTGAGTGAAGGTTTGAGACAGTATGAGGTTTGAGACAGGGTGAGGTTTGAGACATGAGTGAAGGTTTGAGACAATGAGTGAAGGTTTGAGACAGTGAGTGAAGGTTTGAGACAGGGAGTGAAGGTTTGAGACAATGAGTGAAGGTTTGAGACAATGAGTGAAGGTTTGAGACAGGGAGTGAAGGTTTGAGACAGTGAGTGAAGGTTTGAGACAGTGAGTGAAGGTTTGAGACAGTGAGTGAAGGTTTGAGACAGTGTAGGAGAGAGTAAATAGAGCAGCTACAAGTATGGAGAGCTGCCATAGGCCTCATTGTTTTATGATGTAGCAAATGTTTATAGTACTTGGTGAGGGGATGTTTATTTTTATGATTTGGTAAAATATTAGATAACTCGCTTTTAGTTTCTGGTTTCTCGAAGTTATGGAGTAATGTGTATTGAAGACTTGGAAGCACCAGCTGACGTGGTGAGGTGAAGACCTGGAAGCACCAGCTGACGTGGTGAGGTGAAGACCTGGAAGCACCAGCTGACGTGGTGAGGTGAAGACCTGGAAGCACCAGCTGACGTGGTGAGGTGAAGACCTGGAAGCACCAGCTGACGTGGTGAGGTGAAGACCTCGTAGCTTTAGCTTTCAAGCTATAGAACTCTTAATGACTCACGAAATCGTAGTAACACTACTGCAAAAAAATCAGGGAATGGGTGGGACTCGAACCCATGGAAGGTCAGTCCAAGAATTCACCTGATATGGGTTCAAGGCTCACCCGTTCAGTCATTGGATTTGAACTCTTAATGTAATGGTTCCATTTTCTTTATATTCTTTCAATCACCTCCCATTTTAACATCATATTATTTTTTCCTTTTTCTCATTTCTTGAATTAATTGTTTGATTAAATTTGCATATACAATGTGTCTCTGATTTCTTTGTATCTCATGTTTTATAGTCATCTCTAGTATTTAGTTAAGTTTTTAAAGAAACTATTATCAAATCATCACAATTATTACTCCTTATATACTTTTGTCGATCAACTTGGTATTTTTTCCCCTTTTCTGTGTTATACCTTGCAAGAAGTTACTTTTAGTGCAGTGTAATTACTTTTCCCAAGTGGGTTAAATGAAGTATATTCACAATTTCTGTACATTTCCTAGTATATAATAAATCTAGTATTTATTATTAACTATTTGTCCTATAATAGTTTATCTGCTTTACTGAAAGTCTTTCAATGTATTGAATTATTTTGTTGACAATTCAAGCCTCGTAACCCTCCAGAATATTTCTATATAATATAAGTCGCAAATCACAATGAACATTGCCTGTTCATCCAGTATTTCTTTTACCAATATTGAGAGTCTGTCGCCCTCCTGTTTATTCTGTCTACTCCATACTGAGTCTCTTTCCTCGACTACCAGAAGAACGAGTAACGTGGAATAGCACTTGTGATCATAACTTGGGAATAATCGCCTCTGTATTGACCAAGAAATTCTGTAAGTGAACATCTGGAACCAGAAGTAAATCGCAATTAGGATAAGCATTTAAAACAGATGTATCTTTATATTAAAAGTATAATACCTAGTTATGTTAGGTAAAATGATACATATGCAACTATTGTGAGATTTTATTGCGGCAACGTTTACCTAACATACTGTTGGTAATTCTACCAACATTATCATAATACCGAGTTCATTTGCTGGAAATTATGTTGTAGATTTCTGAGCATATATGAAACTGTGGATTGTACGAAAGTGAGGTGTGGCTTAGCGGCATATAAAGAAAAGAAAGAGAGGCAGAAGTTAGATACAAGATTCCGTTAGGGTCAGTGACTAAAAGAGTAAGCAATACCACTGGTTGACTGCCTCTAGTTAGGAAGGATACCACTGGTTGACTGCCTCTAGTTAGGAAGGATACCACTGGTTGACTGCCTCTAGTTAGGAAGGTTACCACTGGTTGACTGCCTCTAGTTAGGAAGGATACCACTAGTTGACTGCCTCTAGTTAGGAAGGATACCACTAGTTGACTGCCTCTAGTTAGGAAGGATACCACTGGTTGACTGCCTCTAGTTAGGAAGGATACCACTGGTTGACTGCCTCTAGTTAGGAAGGATACCACTGGTTGACTGCCTCTAGTTAGGAAGGATACCACTGGTTGACTGCCTCTAGTTAGGAAGGATACCACTGGTTGACTGCCTCTAGTTAGGAAGGATACCACTGGTTGACTGCCTCTAGTTAGGAAGGATACCACTTGTTGACTGCCTCTAGTTAGGAAGGATACCACTATTTGACTGCCTCTAGTTAGGAAGGATACCACTGGTTGACTGCCTCTAGTTAGGAAGGATACCACTGGTTGACTGCCTCTAGTTAGGAAGGATACCACTTGTTGACTGCCTCTAGTTAGGAAGGATACCACTATTTGACTGCCTCTAGTTAGGAAGGATACCACTGGTTGACTGCCTCTAGTTAGGAAGGATACCACTGGTTAACTGCCTCTAGTTAGGAAGGATACCACTAGTTGACTGCCTCTAGTTAGGAAGGATACCATTAGTTGACTGCCTCTAGTTAGGAAGGATACCACTGGTTGACTGCCTCTAGTTAGGAAGGATACCACTGGTTGACTGCCTCTAGTTAGGAAGGATACCACTAGTTGACTGCCTCTTGTTAGGAAGGATACCACTGGTTGACTGCCTCTAGTTAGGAAGGATACCACTGGTTGACTGCCTCTAGTTAGGAAGGATACCACTGGTTGACTGCCTCTAGTTAGGAAGGATACCACTTGTTGACTGCCTCTAGTTAGGAAGGATACCACTATTTGACTGCCTCTAGTTAGGAAGGATACCACTGGTTGACTGCCTCTAGTTAGGAAGGATACCACTGGTTGACTGCCTCTAGTTAGGAAGGATACCACTAGTTGACTGCCTCTAGTTAGGAAGGATACCACTAGTTGACTGCCTCTAGTTAGGAAGGATACCACTGGTTGACTGCCTCTAGTTAGGAAGGATACCACTGGTTGACTGCCTCTAGTTAGGAAGGATACCACTAGTTGACTGCCTCTTGTTAGGAAGGATACCACTGGTTGACTGCCTCTAGTTAGGAAGGATACCACTGGTTGACTGCCTCTAGTTAGGAAGGATACCACTGGTTGACTGCCTCTAGTTAGGAAGGATACCACTTGTTGACTGCCTCTAGTTAGGAAGGATACCACTATTTGACTGCCTCTAGTTAGGAAGGATACCACTGGTTGACTGCCTCTAGTTAGGAAGGATACCACTGGTTGACTGCCTCTAGTTAGGAAGGATACCACTTGTTGACTGCCTCTAGTTAGGAAGGATACCACTATTTGACTGCCTCTAGTTAGGAAGGATACCACTGGTTGACTGCCTCTAGTTAGGAAGGATACCACTGGTTAACTGCCTCTAGTTAGGAAGGATACCACTAGTTGACTGCCTCTAGTTAGGAAGGATACCATTAGTTGACTGCCTCTAGTTAGGAAGGATACCACTGGTTGACTGCCTCTAGTTAGGAAGGATACCACTGGTTGACTGCCTCTAGTTAGGAAGGATACCACTAGTTGACTGCCTCTTGTTAGGAAGGATACCACTGGTTGACTGCCTCTAGTTAGGAAGGATACCACTGGTTGACTGCCTCTAGTTAGGAAGGATACCACTGGTTGACTGCCTCTAGTTAGGAAGGATACCACTTGTTGACTGCCTCTAGTTAGGAAGGATACCACTATTTGACTGCCTCTAGTTAGGAAGGATACCACTGGTTGACTGCCTCTAGTTAGGAAGGATACCACTGGTTGACTGCCTCTAGTTAGGAAGGATACCACTAGTTGACTGCCTCTAGTTAGGAAGGATACCACTAGTTGACTGCCTCTAGTTAGGAAGGATACCACTGGTTGACTGCCTCTAGTTAGGAAGGATACCACTGGTTGACTGCCTCTAGTTAGGAAGGATACCACTAGTTGACTGCCTCTTGTTAGGAAGGATACCACTGGTTGACTGCCTCTAGTTAGGAAGGATACCACTGGTTGACTGCCTCTAGTTAGGAAGGATACCACTGGTTGACTGCCTCTAGTTAGGAAGGATACCACTGGTTGACTGCCTCTAGTTAGGAAGGATACCACTGGTTGACTGCCTCTAGTTAAGATGGATACCACTGGTTGACTGCCTCTAGTTAGGAAGGTTACCACTGGTTGACTGCCTCTAGTTAGGAAGGATACCACTGGTTGACTGCCTCTAGTTAGGAAGGATACCACTAGTTGACTGCCTCTAGTTAGGAAGGATACCACTAGTTGACTGCCTCTAGTTAGGAAGGATACCACTGGTTGACTGCCTCTAGTTAGGAAGGATACCACTGGTTGACTGCCTCTAGTTAGGAAGGATACCACTAGTTGACTGCCTCTAGTTAGGAAGGATACCACTGGTTGACTGCCTCTAGTTAGGAAGGATACCACTGGTTGACTGCCTCTAGTTAGGAAGGATACCACTGGTTGACTGCCTCTAGTTAGGAAGGATACCACTGGTTGACTGCCTCTAGTTAGGAAGGATACCACTGGTTGACTGCCTCTAGTTAGGATGGATACCACTGGTTGACTGCCTCTAGTTAGGAAGGTTACCACTGGTTGACTGCCTCTAGTTAGGAAGGATACCACTGGTTGACTGCCTCTAGTTAGGAAGGTTACCACTGGTTGACTGCCTCTAGTTAGGAAGGATACCACTGGTTGACTGCCTCTAGTTAGGACGGATACCACTGGTTGACTGCCTCTAGTAAAGAAGGATACCACTGGTTGACTGCCTCTAGTTCGGAAGGGTACCACTGGTTGACTGCCTCAAGTTCGGAAGGATAACACTAGTTGACTGCCTCTAGTTCGGAAGGATACCACTAGTTGACTGCCTCTAGTTAGGAAGGATACCACTAGTTGACTGCCTCTAGTTAGGAAGGATACCACTAGTTGACTGCCTCTAGTTAGGAAGGATACCACTGGTAGACTGCCTCTAGTTAGGAAGGATACCACTAGTTGACTGCCTCTAGTTAGGAAGGATACCACTAGTTTACTGCCTCTAGTTAGGAAGGATACCACTGGTTGACTGCCTCTAGTTAGGAAGGATACCACTTGCTCCAGAGCTCCGAGTGATCATTCGTGTATATCCTTGGATAACAGGAGCTTCTTCGTGTACTGTGCTAAATGCTCTACTGCGTAAATTTGTAACCCCAATTATGTCTTACAATATATGTTTTTGTACAGCGCTTCTAGACTGTAATTATTCCCATTGTGAATTTACTGGAGCGTCTAGCGGCCACTTAGTCTGTGTTACCGCCCTTTGTCCAAAGGTTTTGGATAAAAGGTGTTGAAATATAATTGTGCCGGTAAACACGTGTGAGAAATATATAATTCACTGAACATTCTTTCTGATGTAAGATAACACAGGGATCTATTTATGTATCATATTATATATTTCCAGTTTCGTTCTGTACTCTTTTTTTTATTAATTTCTTCAAAGAAATCAAGGGAGATTTATTAATGGTGAGTTTAAGGTGAGCTTTGAGCGAAATATATTTTGGCAGTAATTTATATGAGACTGATAGTTATTAGTGACCTTAGTAATATTTTTCATTATAATAAAGGTGTTATTAATATTATAAGTAAAATCTTTAGCTTTATTAGAAATAAAATGATATGGATAATATTGCAAGACAAGTTTTAGAGTTACAGTTAGAGAAGAAGTAGGATTATACCGAATGTTGATACAGGTTTTTATGACTTAACGTGCTGTTGGAGTGAGAGCAAGGCAACTTGTATGAAGGGATTCAGGAAAATTTCTTGATTGGACTTGAGTCCTGGAGGTGGGAAGTAAGGTGCTTGTACTCTGAAGGAGGTATGCGGATATTCCAGCTTGGAGAGGCATCTGAACTGTAATGTGGGCAAGCATCTGGCAAGACGGTGATGGAATGAGTGACGGTGAAAGTGTTTCTTGTCTTTCGGTTCACACTATCTCGGTGGGAACCGGACGGTGTGTTAAAAAAATTGCCCATTCCCAAAAGGTGACATTTAAACCATTGCAAAGAAACTTATGGACAAGTAGACTAAACATTATCAACATTTTTGAAATGTCAGTAAAAAGTAAAGGTTATAAATTATATGGAATATCACAACCCAGATACACAAGAGTTCTGAACAACACACACAGACACACACACACACATACACACACACACACACACACACACACACACACACACACGTAAGAAACACGTAAGAAGCACGTAAAGAAACTAGAGAAAGTGCAAAGGTTTGCTACAAGGTTAGTTCCACAACTCAGGGGTCTGTCCTATGAAGAATGGTTGAGGGAAATAGGACTAACAACACTGGAGGAAAGAAGGGTCAAAGGAGACATGATAACGACATACAAAATACTGCGGGGAATCGACAAGGTAGACAGTGACAGGATGTTCCAGAGAGGGAACACAGAAACAAGGGGACACAACTGGAAGCTGAAGACTCAGATGAGTCAAAGGGATGTTAGGAAGCATTTCTTCAGCCACAGAGTAGTCAGGAAGTGGAATAGTCTAGAGAAAGATATAGTGGAGGCAGGAACCATACATAGTTTTAAGACGAGGTATGATAAAGTCTCATGGAGCAGGGAGAGCAGAGACCCAGTAGCGGACAGCGAAGAGGCGGGGCCAGGAGCTGAGTCTCGACCCCTGCAACCACAATTAGGTGAGTACAATTAGGTGAGTACATATAAGCACACTACACATGCACTCTATACACACACACACACACGACATACACACACACACACACACACACACACTCACACACACACACACACACACACACACACAACACATGCACACTATACACACACCCTTCACATTCACAATACACGTACACACTATACTTAGAAACTAAACATATATTATATACACTCACTAGACATACACACTACACAACACAGAAACTAAACATACCTTATATACACTCACTAGACATACACACTACACAACACAGAAACTAAACATACATTATATACACTCACTAGATATACACACTACACAACACAGAAAACATACACACTACTCATACAACCTACACATATACAATAAATGCAAAATAAACATAGACACTACACATACACAATTCACATACACACTACACATATAACTTACACACACACTACACATATAACTTACACATACACACTACACATGCTACACATACACACTACTCACACCATACATACCCAATACATACACTACACATACATGCAAAACATATTACACATACTCATTATACATACACAATAAAAATACACACTGCACATAATACACACACTACACATACTACACACACATACACTACCCATGCAATACACATACACACTTCTCACACTACACAAACATAATACACATACCCACTATATCTACACATACACACAACAAAAACACTAATCATACACACTACGATTGCATGCTACACATACGCACTTCACATACGCACTACACATAAACACTACCCATACTAACTACTACACATGCACACTACATATACACTCTACACATACACACTTCGCACACCACATATACACACTACACATACCTACTACACATTAACACTACTCACACTGCTCGTACGCACTACATACATTTTACTCGTACACACCATACATACACATTACACAAACACACTACATATACTCACTACACCTACACACTACTCATAGTAATCATACACATTATACACACACATACACACTACACACATACTACACATACACATCACACATGTACCATACTCACATACACGCTGCACATACACATTATACACATGAAAACTACACACATACGCACTATACATACCTACTACAGACACACATTATGCACTTAAACTGCACATACACACTGCACACACACACTACAGACACTACACACATACACACTTCACGTATACACTACACATACACACTAAAAACACATTACTCACACTACAAAGACACATACACACAGGCTGAGGAAGGAAGGAAGGAAGGAAGATCACAAGAATCGACAAAGAAGTATGTGAAGAGCTAAACACGAGATTTAAGGAAGTAATTTCTGTGGAGACAGAAAGGACTCCAGAAAGCAGGAATGGTTGGGTACACTAACAGGTGCTGCACACACTACACACAACCGAGGAGGAAGTAAAGAGGCTTCTAATTGAACTAGATACCTCAGAGGCGGTGGGACAACAACTCTCCGTGGGTCCTGAGAGAGGGAGCAGAGGCGCTGTGTGTGCCACTAATAACAATATTCAACACATCTATCGAAATAGGGCGACTACCTGAGGTGTTAAAGACAGCAAATATAGTCCCAATGTTTACGAAAGGAGACAGACAGATAGCATTAAACTACAGACCAGTGTCACTGAAATTTTCAGTATGCAAAGTTATGGAGAAGCTTATCAGGAAGAGACTGGTGAAGCATCTAGGAAGGAATGAGGTTATACACAATAACCAGTACTTTTTCAGAGAGGGAGAATAATGTGTCACAAAACTATTGGAGCTTTACAACAATGTGACAGAAGTAAGGCAGGAGAGAGAGGGGTGGGTAGACTGTATTTTTTTTGGACTGTAAGAAGGCTTTCGACACAGTTCCGCACAAGATATTAGTGCAAACGCTTGAGGATCAGACAGGAACAACAGGAAAGGCACTTCAACGGATCAGCGAATACCTGTCAAGAAGGAAACAACGAGTCATGGTACGTGACGAAATGTCAGAGTGGGCGCCTGTGACGAGTGGGGTTCCACAAGGGTGAATCCTTGGGACGGTGCTGTTTCTGGTATATGTCAATGACTTGACTCAGAGGTGTCCCTCTTTTCAGACGACGTGAAGCTAATGAGGAGAATTCGAGTTTATAAGGATCAGTTAGAACTACAGACGACTCAGGACCAGCGGCAAGCCTTGTCCAGCAACTGGCTACTGGAGTTTAACCCCACCAAATGCAAAGTCATGAAGATTGGGGAAGGTCAAGGAAGACCGCAGAGTAAAGGCGACACTCAAGAAAAAGGATCTTGGGGCGAATAAAATACCGAGCATATCTCCTGAGGGGCACGTCAACCAAATACGTAACTGCTGCAGCATATGGGTGCCTGGCAAACCTAAGAATAGCAAGGAATTGTTCAAGACTCTGTACACCGTGTACGTGAGGTGCAAAGGTTTGCAATAAGGCTAGTCCCGGAGCTAAGGTGTCCTATGAGGAGAGATTAAGGAAATAGACCTGACGAGTCTTGAGGACAGGAGACATAGGGAGGAACATGATAACAACATAAAACACTGAGAGCAACTGACAAGGTAGATAGGGACAGGATGTTTAAGAGATGGGACACAGCTATAAGAAATCACAACTGGAAGATGAGGACTCAGATGAGTCACAAGGTTGTTAGGAAGCATTTCTTAACGCATAGAGTTGTCAGTAATTAAAACAATCTGCAGAGTGATGCAGTGGAGGCGGGATCCATACATAGTTTTAAGAAAATGTATGATAAAGCTCATGGAGCAGGGAGAGAGTGAACCTAGTAGTGACCAGCCAAGAGACGGGGCCAGGAGCCGTGAATCGACCCCTGAAACTACAATTAGGTATTTACAAATAGGTAAGTACACACACACAACAAACACACACACAGAGTGATGGTTGACACACTGGCTGAAGTGGCTAGAAATGCTCGTGCGAGCAGGGCAAAGCTACTGATCATGGGTGACTTCAATCACAAGAAAATCGACTGGGAGAACCTGGAGCCACATGGGGGCCCAGAAACGTGGAGGGCTAAGATGATGGAGGTGGTACTGGAAAACCTCATATACCAACACGTTAGGGACACTACCAGAGAGAGAGGAGAGAATGAGCCAGCAAGTCTGGACCTAGTATTCACCTTGAGTAGTGCAGGGAAGGCACTTCAATGGGTCAGGGAATACCTGCCAGGAAGACAACATGGTACGTGGGGAGGCGTCAGAGTGGGCGCCTGTGACAAGCGGGGTTCCACAGGGGTCGGTGCTAGGACCGGTGCTGTTTCTGGTATTTGTGAACAACATGACGGAAGGAATAGACTCAGAAATGTCCCTGTTTGCAGATGATGTGAAGTTGATGAGAAGAATTCAATCGGATGAGGACCAGGCAGAACTACAAAGGAATCTGGACAGGCTGCAAGCCTGGTCCAGCAACTAGCTCCTGGAGTTCAACTCCATCAAGTGCAAAGTCATGGAGACTGGGGAAGGGCAAAGGAAACCGCAGACGGAATACAGTCTAGGGGGCCAGAGATTACAAATCTCACTCAAGGAATAGGATCTTGGCGTGAGTATAACACCGGGCACATCTGAGGCGCACATCAACCAAATATCTCCTGCAGCATATGAGCAAACCTAAGAACAGCATTCTGATATCTTAATAAGGAATCGTTCAGGACCCTGTACACTGTGTATGTTAGGCCTAAATTGGAGAATGCAGCACCAGTTTGGAATCCACACCTAGCCATGCACGTAAAGAAACTATAGAAAGTGCAAAGCTTTGCAAGAAGACTAGACCCGGAGCTAAGGGGCATGTCCTACGAAGAGATGTTAATGGAAATCAACCTGACGGCACGGTAGGACAGGAGAGATAAGGGAGATAGGACAACGACATATGAAATACTGAGACGAATCGCCAAGGTGGACAGAGGCAGGATGTTCCAGAGATGGGACACAGCAACAAGGGGTTACGGTTGGAAGTTGATGACTCAGATGAATCACAGGGACGTTCGGAAGAATTTCTTCAGTCACTGAGTTGTCAAGAAGTGGAATAGTCTGGGAAGTGATGTAGTGGAGGCAGGATTCATACATAGCTTTAAGAAGAGGTATGATAAAGCTCATGGAGCAGGAAGAGTGACCTAGTAGCAACCAGTGAAAAGGCGAGGTCAGGAGCTGTGACTCGATCCCTGCATCCACAACTAGATGAGTACACACACACAAGAAGATCTGGACAGGCTGCAAGCCTGGTCCGACAAATAGCTCTGGAATTAAGCCCCAGAAAATGCAAATTCAGGAATTTTGGGGATGGACAAAAAACAAAGAAGACGGCAGACGGGATCGTATGGTGAGCATCATTACGAGCACATCTCCTAATATCTGCTGTAGCATATGGGCACTTGGCAAACCTAAGAATGATGTTTCGACATCTAAGAATGGAGTCATTCAAGACTCTGTACACCGTGGACGTCAGGCCCATATTGGAGTAAACATCACTAGTATGGAAGCCACACCTGGTCAAACACGTCATGGAATTAGAGAAAGTGCAAAGGTTTGCAACAAGACTAGTCCCGGAACTAATGGGTATGTCCTACGAGAAGAGGTCTAAGGAAATCAACCTGACGACACTGGTAGACAGGGAACATAGAGGGTACATGATAACGATATACAAAATACTGAGAGGATTTGACAAGATGGATAGGGACAGAATGTTTCGGAGATGAGACACAGCAACATGTTGTCACAACTGCAAGTTGAAGACTGAGACGAGTCACAAGGATGTTAGGAAGTATTTCTTCAGGCACAGAGTTGTAGGAAGGTGGAACAATCTGGAGAGTGAAGAGAGACAGGATCAAGCAAAGCTTTAAGAAGAGGTTCGATAAAGTTCATGGAGAAGGGAGAGAGAGAAAGAGTAGACCTAATAGCGACCAGTGAAGAGGCGGGGCCTGGAGCTATGAATTGACCCCTGCAAGGACAACTAGGTGAATACAGACACATACTACATACACAAACTACACTCACACTACACACTATATATATACACACACACAAACACACACTACACACACACACTACACACAAACACATACAAACACACACACTACACACACACACACACACTACACACTGCACGCACACACACATACACACTACACATGCATTACACATACACACTACACATAAACACTACACATACACACTACACATACACTACACATACATTACACATAAACACTACACATACACACTACACATACACTACACATACACACTACACATACACACTACACATACACTACACATACACTACACATACTCTACACATACACATTACACATACACACTACACATACACTACACATGCTACTCATAAACACTACACATACACACTACACATACATTACACATATACTACACATACACACTACACATACACTACATATACACTACACATACACACTACACATACACTACACATACACACTACACATACACTACACATTCACACTACACATACACAATACACATACACACTACACATACACTACACATTCACACTACACATACACACTACACATACACTACACATATACTACACATATACACTACACATAAACACTACACATACACATTGCACATACATTAAACATACTCACTACACATACACACTGCACATACACACTACACACACACTACACTAACACACTACACATAATCACTACACATACACATACACATACACACACATACACACACTACACATACACTACATACACTACACATACACTACACAATACTACACTACACACACATACCACACTACACATCACACATAACTCACTACACATCACACTACACATACTACACACACACTACACATACACACATCATACACACTACACATACAACTACACATCACACCTCACATATACACTACACATACACACTACACATACCATAACATACACATAACACATACATAATACATACTACACACACATACACATACACATACATTACACATAACATACACATACACACTACACACATACACACATACATACACATACACATACACATACACACAACACATACACACTACACATCACACTACACAACTACATACATACACATCTACCTACACATACACTACACATACACACTACACATACACACTACACATTCATTACACATACACTACACATACACACACATACATACACATACACTACTACATACACTCACTACATACATTAACACTAACACACACCCTCATATACACACTACACATACACATCACTACACATACATCACTACACATACATCATACACTACATCACTCACATCACATACCACATACACATTACACATACCTACACTACAACTACACTACCCACATACATTACACATACATTACACATACATTACACATACACACTACACATACACACTACTCATACATACTACACATACACACTACACATACATTGTACATACACTACACATACGCGCTACACATACACACTACACACACACTACACATACACACTACACATACATACTACACATACATTACACATACACTACACATACGCACTACACATACTACTCATACACACTACACATACACACTACACATACACTACACATACACATTACACATACACACTACACATGCATTACACATACACTACACATACGCACTACACATACACACTACACATACACACTACACATACACTACACAGGCAACATTCATCTGCACTCTCCACCGCAGTGTGTAATTATGGTGTGTTGTAATGGCTGGCTGCCATAAAGCTGGGCTTTACTGGCCTCTCTGCCACCGCCCCTCTCTCTTTTTCCAGCTACACTGACACCACTCTCTATTTTACACTAATGTCTTCATTTTCTGCTCTCCACTCTCTGCTAAGTCAGTCTTCACCACTCTCTGCTAAGTCAGTCTTCACCACTCTCTGTTAAGTCAGTCTTCTCTATCTCTGCTAAGTCAGTCTTCACCACTCTCTGCTAAGTCAGTCTTCACCACTCTCTGCTAAGTCAGTCTTCACCACTCTCTGCTAAGTCAGTCTTCTCTACTCTCTGCTAAGTCAGTCTTCACCACTCTCTGCTAAGTCAGTCTTCACCACTCTCTGCTAAGTCAGTCTTCTCTACTCTCTGCTAAGTCAGTCTTCTCTACTCTCTGCTAAGTCAGTCGTCTCCACTCTCTGATAAGTCAGTCTTCTCCACTCTCTGCTAAGTCAGTCTTCTCCACTCTCTGCTAAGTCAGTCTTCACCACTCTCTGCTAAGTCAGTCTTCACCACTCTCTGCTAAGTCAGTCTTCTCTACTCTCTGATAAGTCAGTCTTCAGCACTCTCTGCTAAGTCAGTCTTCTCTACTCTCTGATAAGTCAGTCTTCTCCACTCTCAGATAAGTCAGTCGTCTCCACTCTCTGATAAGTCAGTCTTCACCACTCACTGATAAGTCAGTCTTCACCACTCTCTGATAAGTCAGTCTTCACCACTCTCTGATAAGTCAGTCGTCTCCACCTTCTGATAAGTCAGTCTTCTCCACTATCTGATAAGTCAGTCTTCTCAACTCTCTGATAAGTCAGTCTTCTCCACTATCTGATAAGTCAGTCTTCTCCACTCTCTGATAAGCCAGTCTTCACCACTCTCTGATAAGTCAGTCTTCACCACTCTCTGATAAGTCAGTCTTCACCACTCTCTGATAAATCAGTCGTCTCCACTCTCTGCTAAGTCAGTCTTCACCACTCTCTGATAAGTCAGTCGTCTCCACTCTCTGATAAGTCAGTCTTCACCACTCTCTGATAAGTCAGTCTTCACCACTCTCTGATAAGTCAGTCTTCTCCACTCTCTGATAAGTCAGTCTTCACCACTCTCTGATAAGTCAGTCTTCACCACTCACTGATAAGTCAGTCTTCACCACTCTCTGATAAGTCAGTCTTCTCCACCCTCTGATAAGTCAGTCTTCTCCACTCTCTGATAAGTCAGTCTTCTCTACTCTCTGATAAGTCAGTCTTCTCCACTCTCTGATAAGTCAGTCTTCTCCACTCTCTGATAAGCCAGTCTTCACCACTCTCTGATAAGTCAGTCATCACCACTCTCTGATAAGGCAGTCATCATCACTCTCTGATAAGTCAGTCTTCACCAATCTCTGATAAGCCAGTCTTCACCACTCTCTGATAAGGCAGTCATCACCACTCTCTGATAAGTCAGTCATCACCACTCTCTGATAAGTCAGTCTTCACCACTCTCTGATAAGTCAGTCTTCTCCACTCTCTGATAAGTCAGTCTTCTCCACTATCTGATAAGTCAGTCTTCACCACTCTCTGATAAGTCAGTCTTCACCACTCTCTGATAAGTCAGTCTTCACCACTCTCTGAGAAGTCAGTCTTCACCACTCTCTGATAAGCCAGTCTTCACCACTCTCTGATAAGTCAGTCTTCACCACTCTCTGAATAGTCAGTACTTACTTATTCGTACTTACCTATTTTTGGTTCCAGGGGTCGATTGACAGCTCCTGGCCCACCCTCTTCGCTGGTGGCTACTAGGTCCACTCTCTTCCTGCTCCATTAGCTTTATCATACGTCTTCCTGAAGCTATGTATAGATCCTACATCCACTACATTACTCTTCAGATTGTTCCATTTCCTGACAACTTTATAGCTGAAGAAATACTTCCTAACATCCTTGTGACTGTTCTGAGTCTTCAACTTCCAGTTGCTGTGTCCCATCTCTGAAAAATCCTGTCACTATCTACCTTGTCAATTCCTCTCAGTATACGTCGTTATCATGGTTCCCCTGTCCCTCCTGTCCTCCAGTGTCGTCAGGTCAATTTCCTTTAACCTCTCTTCGTAAGACATGCCACTTAGCTCTGGGACTAGTCTTGTTGCAAATCTTTACACTTTCTATAATTTCTTGACTTGCTTGACCAGATGAAGTTCAATGATGAGAAATTTCAATTACTCTGATATGGAAAACGTGAGGAAATTAAAATTTCATAGTAGTATAAAACAAATTCCAACCACACAATAGATCGATAAACTAATGTCAAAGACCTGGGAGTGGTCATGTCAGAGGATCTCACCTTCAAGGATCATAACACTGTAGCAATCGCATCTGCTAGAAAAATGACAGGATTGATAATGATAAACTTCAAAACCAGGGATGCCAAGCCCATGATGACACTCTTCAGGTCGCTTGTTCTATCTAGGCTGGAATATTGCTGCACACTAACTGCACCTTTCAAGGCAGGTGAAATTGCTGAACTAGAGAATGTGCAGAGAACCTTCACGGCACACATAACTGCGATAAACCACCTCAATTACTGGGAACGCTTGAAGTTCCTAAACCTGTACTCCCTAGAACGCAGGCGGGTGAGATACATTATTGTATACACTTGGAAAATCCTAGAGGGATTAGTACCAAACTTGCACACGAGAGTCACTCCCTACGAAAGCAAAAGACTCAGCAGACGATGTAACATCCCCCCAATGAAAAGCAGGGGTGCCACTAGCACGTTGAGAGACAACACAGTAAGTGTCAAGGGCCCAAGATTGTTCAACTGCCTCCCAGCATACATAAGGGGGATTACCAATAGACCAATGGCTGTCTTCAAGCAGGCACTGGACAGGCATCTAAAGTCAGTACCTGACCAGCCAGGCTGTGGTTCGTACGTTGGACTGCGTGCGCCCAGCAGTAACAGACTGGTTATTCAGGCCCTGATCCACCATGAGGCCTCGTCACAGACCGGGCCGCGGGGGCGTTTAACCCCGGAACTCTCTCGAGGTAAACTCTCCAGGTGTGGGTTCTATACTGGTGCTGAATACTCGAATATGGGCCTGACGTACACAGTGTACAGTCTTGAACGATTCCTTACTAAGTTGTCGAAATGCTAATCTTAGGTTTGCCAGGCGCCCGTATGCTGCATCAGTTGTTTGGTTGATGTGCGACTCAGGAGATGTGCTCGGTATTATACTTACCCCACGATCCTTTTTCTTGAGTGAGGTTTGCAGTCTATGTTCACTACTCTCTGATGCGTCAGTGTTCTCCACTTGTGTGAAGGTTGTCTGATGTTCACTTGTGTGAAGGTTGTCTGATGTTCACTTGTGTGAAGGTTGTCTGATGTTCACTTGTGTGAAGGTTGTCTGATGTTCACTTGTGTGAAGGTTGTCTGATGTTCACTTGTGTGAAGGTTGTCTGATGTTCACTTGTGTGAAGGTTGTCTGTTGTTCACTTGTGTGAAGGTTGTCTGATGTTCACTTGTGTGAAGGTTGTCTGATGTTCACTTGTCTGAAGGTTGTCTGATGTTCACTTGTGTGAAGGTTGTCTGATGTTCACTTGTGTGAAGGTTGTCTGATGTTCACTTGTGTGAAGGTTGTCTGATGTTCACTTGTCTGAAGGTTGTCTGATGTTCACTTGTGTGAAGGTTGTCTGATGTTCACTTGTCTGAAGGTTGTCTGATGTTCACTTGTGTGAAGGTTGTCTGATGTTCACTTGTCTGAAGGTTGTCTGATGTTCACTTGTGTGAAGGTTGTCTGATGTTCACTTGTGTGAAGGTTGTCTGATGTTCACTTGTGTGAAGGTTGTCTGATGTTCACTTGTGTGAAGGTTGTCTGATGTTCACTTGTGTGAAGGTTGTCTGATGTTCACTTGTGTGAAGGTTGTCTGATGTTCACTTGTCTGAAGGTTGTCTGATGTTCACTTGTCTGAAGGTTGTCTGATGTTCACTTGTGTGAAGGTTGTCTGATGTTCACTTGTGTGAAGGTTGTCTGATGTTCACTTGTGTGAAGGTTGTCTGATGTTCACTTGTGTGAAGGTTGTCTGATGTTCACTTGTGTGAAGGTTGTCTGATGTTCACTTGTGTGAAGGTTGTCTGATGTTCACTTGTCTGTTATTTATTTCGTCAACGGATTTTTTCTAATTATTCTCACTAATATTATTAAGTCTTGGAATTAGATGAGGAAACTTTCAACTAATTATATTGGCGACCAATATATCTAAGCTCTATTTCACTTCAATTTTGTCTTTGTAATTCAGTTGCTTTGTCCCTGTGCGGTAAAGACATGTCTCACTAGGGTCTGTAATACTGTACAACTGTGTACTACTGTACTATTCTGTCCCGTTGTGTAGGACATCTAGTTGAGTACAAACAGGAAGCACTTCCTTTTGATGCTCAGCAGACGGAGGATCAAGCCTCCACTACGTCTTCTGCTAAATATTCCACATGGGCTTAACATGAATAATTGTTAGTTTTTGTCTTCTTCTTCTTCTTCTTCTTCTTCTTCTTCTTCTTCTTCTTCTTCTTCTTCTTCTTCTTCTTCTTCTTCTTCTTCTTCTTCTTCTTCTTCTTCTTCTTATTATTATTATTATTATTATTATTATTATTATTATTATTATTATTAGTATTATTATTATTATTAATACTATTACCATTATTACTGATATTTTTAGTATTGTCCCTATTATTATTATTATTATTGGTATTATTATTATAATTATTATTACTGTTGTGATTATCATTATTAACGTAATTTTATTATTATTATTATTATTATTATTATTATTATTATTATTATTATTATTATTATTATTATTATCATTATTGGTATTATTATTATAATTATTATAACTGTTGTGATTATTATTATTAACGTAATTTTTATTATTAATATTATTATTATTATTATTATTATTATTATTATTATTATTATTATTATTATTACTGATTATTATTATTATTATTATTATTATTATTATTATTATTATTATTATTATTATTATTATTATTATTATTATTATTATTATTATTATTATTATTATTACTATTATTATTATTATTACTGATTATTATTATTATTATTATTATTATTATTATTATTATTATTATTATTATTATTATTATTATTATTATTATTATTATTATTATTATTATTATTATTATTATTAATATTATTATTATTATTACTGTGATTATTATTATTATTATTATTATTATTATTATTATTATTATTATTATTATTATTATTATTATTATTATTACTATTGTGATTATTATTATTATTATTATTTTTTATTAACACATCGGCCGATTCCCACCAAGGCAGGGTGGCCCGAAAAAGAAAAACTTTCATCATCATTCACTCCATCACTGTCTTGCCAGAGGGGTGCTTTACACTACAGTTTAAAAACAGCAACATTAACATCCCTCCTTCAGAGTGCAGCCACTGTACTTCCCATTATTATTATTGTTATTATTATTAACGTTATTATTATTATTATTATTATCGTTATTGTTATTATGTCCCATGTACACAATTTTGCACTGGAAAACACCAGGTTGGCCATCACAGGTGGGGAGACCGAGAGAAGGATCTTCCTCAGATCACTTCATCGTATCCTGGATTTAAGGTTGGATCCCCCTGCTTGTGGAGGAAGTTTGGTAGTCTGGACGTCGCAACCAGACTCTCCCTGCTTCTTTATTGATCTCTGAGACATTACTTGTCTTAGATTGTATGTGTGATGTTACAAGCAAATAGCAACACTTCTCTGTGTGTACAACTGTTTGTACCACTTATCTGTGTGTACAACTGATTGTACCACTTTTCTGTGTGTACAACTGTTTGTACCACTTCTCTGTGTGTACAACTGATTGTACCACTTTTCTGTGTGTACAACTGCTTGTACCACTTCTCTGTGTGTACAACTTCCCTGTGTGTACAACTGTTTGTACAACTTCTCTGTGTGTACAACTGCTTGTACCACTTCTCTGTGTGTACAACTGTTTGTACCACTTCTCTGTGTGTACAACTGCTTGTACCACTTCTCTGTGTGCACAACTGCTTGTATCACTTCTCTGTGTGTACAACTGTTTGTACAACTTCTCTGTGTGTACAACTGATTGTACCACTTTTCTGTGTGTACAACTGATTGTACCACTTTTCTGTGTGTACAACTGCTTGTACCACTTCTCTGTGTGTACAACTGCTTGTATCACTTCTCGTGTGTACAACTGCTTGTATCACTTCTCTGTGTGCACAACTGCTTGTACCACTTCTCTGTGTGCACAACTGCTTGTATCACTTCTCTGTGTGTACAACTGCTTGTACCACTTCTCTGTGTGTACAACTGCTTGTATCACTTCTCTGTGTGTACAACTGCTTGTATCACTTCTCTGTGTGTACAACTGCTTGTACCACTTCTCTGTGTGTACAACTGCTTGTATCACTTCTCTGTGTGTACAACTGCTTATACCACTTCTCTGTGTGCACAACTGCTTGTATCACTTCTCTGTGTGTACAACTGCTTGTACCACTTCTCTGTGTGTACAACTGCTTGTATCACTTCTCTGTGTGTACAACTGCTTGTATCACTTCTCTGTGTGTACAACAGCTTGTACCACTTCTCTGTGTGTACAACTGCTTGTATCACTTCTCTGTGTGTACAACTGCTTGTACCACTTCTCTGTGTGTACAACTGCTTGTATCACTTCTCTGTGTGTACAACTGCTTATACCACTTCTCTGTGTGCACAACTGCTTGTATCACTTCTCTGTGTGTACAACTGCTTGTACCACTTCTCTGTGTGTACAACTGCTTGTACCACTTCTCTGTGTGTACAACTGCTTGTATCACTTCTCTGTGTGTACAACAGCTTGTACCACTTCTCTGTGTGTACAACTGCTTGTATCACTTCTCTGTGTGTACAACTGCTTGTACCACTTCTCTGTGTGTACAACTGCTTGTATCACTTCTCTGTGTGTACAACTGCTTGTACCACTTCTCTGTGTGTACAACTTCTTCTCTGTGTGTACAACTGCTTCTCTGTGTGTACAAGTACTTGCAACATTAATGTATCCCTCGTCCACTATACTGCCAGAAGCACCGTCAAGGCTCGTGGCCTGGTATGCACAAGGCTCTCGCTTCACACGCTGAGTGTCCGTGGTTCGATTCCCAGCAAGGGTGGAAAAACACTGAGCATGTTTCCTTAAACCTGTTGTCCCGTTCACCTATCAAGCAATTAGGTACCTGGTGTGGGTCGCATCCTGGGAGACAAGATTGAGTTCCCCAATGGAAATAAGACAGACAGTCCCTCGATGACGCACTGCCTTTTCTTGGGTTATCTTGGGTGGCTCACACTCCCCTGGGTTATCTTGGGTGACTCATACTCCCCTGGGTTATCTTGGGTGGCTCAGACTCCCCTGGGTTATCTTGGGTAGCTCACACTCCCCTGGGTTATTTTGGGTGGCACACACTCCCCTGGGCTATCTTGGGTGGCTCACACTCCCCTGGGCTATCTTGGGTGTCTCACACTCCCCTGGGTTATCTTGGGTAGCTCACACTCCCCTGGGTTATCTTGGGTAGCTCACACTCCCCTGGGTTATCTTGGGTGGCACACACTCCCCTGGGCTATCTTGGGTGGCTCACACTCCCCTGGGTTATCTTGGGTGGCTCAGACTCCCCTGGGTTATCTTGGGTAGCTCACACTCCCGTGGGCTATCTTGGGTGGCACACACTCCCCTGGGCTATCTTGGGTGGCTCACACTCCCCTGGGTTATCTTGGGTGTCTCACACTCCCCTGGGTTATCTTGGGTGGCTCACACTCCCCTGGGTTATCTTGGGTGGCACACACTCCCCTGGGTTATCATGGGTGGCACACACTCCCCTGGGCTATCTTGGGTGGCTCACACTCCCCTGGGTTATCTTGGGTGTCTCACACTCCCCTGGGTTATCTTGGGTGGCTCACACTCCCCTGGGTTATCTTGGGTGGCACGCACTCCCCTGGGTTATCTTGGGTGGCACACACTCCCCTGGGCTATCTTGGGTGTCTCACACTCCCCTGGGTTATCTTGGGTGTCTCACACTCCCCTGGGTTATCTTGGGTGTCTCACACTCCCCTGGGTTATCTTGGGTGGCTCACACTCCCTGGGTTACCTTGGGTGGCTCACACTTCCCTGGGTTATCTTGGGTCGCTCACACTCCCCTGGGTTATCTTGGGTGTCTCACACTCCCCTGGGTTATCTTGGGTGGCTCACACTCCCCTGGGTTACCTTGGGTGGCTCACACTCCCCTGGGTTACCTTGGGTGGCTCACACTCCCCTGGGTTATCTTGGGTGGCTCACACTCCCCTGGGTTATCTTGGGTGGCTCACAATTCGGGGTTACCTTGGGTGGCTCACACTCCCCTGGGTTACCTTGGGTGGCTCACACTCCCCTGGGTTACCTTGGGTGGCTCACACTCCCCTGGGTTACCTTGGGTGGCTCACACTCCCCTGGGTTACCTTGGGTGGCTCACACTCCCCTGGGTTATCTTGGGTGTCTCACACTCCCCTGGGTTATCTTAGGTGGCTCACACTCCCCTGGGTTACCTTGGGTGGCTCACACTCCCCTGGGTTATCTTGGGTAGCTCACACTCCCCTGGGTTACCTTGGGTGGCTCACACTCCCCTGGGTTATCTTGGGTGGCTCACACTCCCCTGGGTTATCTTGGGTGGCTCACACTCCCCTGGGTTATCTTGGGTGGCTCACACTCCCCTGGGTTATCTTGGGTGGCTCACACTCCCCTGCGTTATCTTGGGTGGCTCACACTCCCCTGGGTTATCTTGGGTGGCTCACAATCCGGGATTAAAAATTCAAACAAAATCTTATCTTATCTGACACTTGTTCGCTGCATTATTTGAATTTATCTCTTACTCGATTTATCTCTATATTATTTTTCTGTTATCTGGAAATCGTTTTATGTCTTCATCTTTATATGTTTCCCTGTGTCAGTGTTTATATGTTTCCCTGTGTCAGTGTTTATATGTTTCTCTGTGTCAGTGTTTATATGTTTCTCTGTGTCAGTGTTTATATGTTTCCCTGTGTCAGTGTTTATATGTTTCTCTGTGTCAGTGTTTATATGCTTCTCTGTGTCAGTGTTTATATGCTTCTCTGTGTCAGTGTTTATATGCTTCGCTGTGTCAGTGTTTATGTTTCTCTGTGTCAGTGTTTATATGTTTCTCTGTGTCAGTGTTTATATGCTTCTCTGTGTCAGTGTTTATATGCTTCTCTGTGTCAGTGTTTATATGTTTCGCTGTGTCAGTGTTTATATGTTTCTCTGTGTCAGTGTTTATATGTTCCCTGTGTCAGTGTTTATATGTTTCCTGTCAGTGTTTATATGTTTCCTGTGCAGTGTTTATATGTTTCTCTGTGTCAGTGTTTATATGTTTAGCTGTGTCAGTGTTTATATGTTTCTCTGTGCCAGTGTTTATATGTTCCCTGTGTCAGTGTTTATATGTTTCGCTGTGTCAGTGTTTATATGTTTCTCTGTGTCAGTGTTTATATGCTTCTCTGTGTCAGTGTTTATATGCTTCGCTGTGTCAGTGTTTATATGTTTCTCTGTGTCAGTGTTTATATGTTCCGTGTCATGTTTATGTTCGGTGCAGTGTTATGTTTTCTGTGCAGTGTTTATGTTTCTGGTCAGTGTTTTATTCTTGTCAGTGTTTATATGTCTTGTAGTGTATATGTTTGTGTCAGTTATATGTTCCGTGTCAGTGTTTATATGTCTGTGTCATGTTTATATGTTTCTCTGTCATGTTTATAGTTCCTGTGTCAGTTTTTTGTTTCTGGTCATGTTTATATGTTTCCTGTGCATGTTTATAGTCGGTCAGTGTTTTATGTTCTCTGTGTCAGTGTTTATATGTTTCCTGTGTCAGTGTTTATATTCTTGTAGTGTTTATGTTCTCTGTCAGTTTTATATGTTTCTCTGTGTCAGTGTTTATGTTTCTGTTATTTTATATGTTCGGTAGTGTTTATTCTTGTCAGTGTTTATGTTTCCGGCAGTGTTATATTTCCTGTGTAGTGTTTATTCTGTGTCATGTTTATATGTTTCTCTGTGTCAGTGTTTATATGTTCTGTGCTGTTTATATGTTGTGTAGTGTTGCTGATATGCTTGTGCAGTGTTTATATGTTCTGGTCAGTGTTTATTGTCTGTCAGTGTTTATATGTTTCCTCAGTGTTTATATGTTGTGTCATGTTTATATGTTTCTGCAGTGTTTTATGTTTCTCTGTAGGTTTATATTTCCAGTGTTTAATTTCTTTGTAGTTTATATGTTTCCTGTCAGTGTTTATATGTTTCTTGTAGTTTATGTTCCGTGTAGGTTTATATGTTTCCGTCATGTTTATTTGTTTCCAGGTCAGTGTTTATTGCCTGTCAGTGTTTTATGTTTCCTGGCAGTGTTTATATGTTTCTGTCAGTGTTTATATGTTCTCTGTGCAGTGTTTAATGCTTCCGTCAGTTTTATATTTCTCTGTGTCAGTTTATATGTTCCTGTCAGTGTTTATTGTTCCCTTGTCAGTGTTATATGTTTCCCTGGTCAGTGAAGTTCCTGTGTCAGTGTTTATATGTTTCCTGTGTCAGTGTTTATATGTTTCCTGTGTCAGTGTTTATATGTTTCTGTGTCAGTGTTTATATGTTTCTCTGTGTCAGTGTTTATATGTTCTCGTGTCAGTGTTTATATGTTTCGTGCAGTGTTTATATGTTTCCCTGTGTCAGTGTTTATATGTTTCTCTGTGTCAGTGTTTATATGTTTCTCTGTGTCAGTGTTTATATGCTTCTCTGTGTCAGTGTTTATATGTTTCCTGTGTCAGTGTTTATATGTTTCCCTGTGTCAGTGTTTATATGTTTCCCTGTGTCAGTGTTTATATGTTTCTCTGTGTCAGTGTTTATATGTTCCTGTGTCAGTGTTTATATGTTTCCCTGTGTCAGTGTTTATATGTTTCTCTGTGTCAGTGTTTATATGCTTATCTGTGTCAGTGTTTATATGTTTCTCTGTGTCAGTGTTTATATGTTTCGCTGTGTCAGTGTTTATATGTTTCTCTGTGTCAGTGTTTATATGTTTCCCTGTGTCAGTGTTTATATGCTTCTGTGTCAGTGTTTATATGTTTCTCTGTGTCAGTGTTTATATGTTTCTCTGTGTCAGTGTTTATATGTTTCCCTGTGTCAGTGTTTATATGCTTCTCTGTGTCAGTGTTTATATGCTTCTCTGTGTCAGTGTTTATATGCTTCTCTGTGTCAGTGTTTATATGCTTCGCTGTGTCAGTGTTTATATGTTTCGCTGTGTCAGTGTTTATATGTTTCCCTGTGTCAGTGTTTTTATGTTCCGCTGTGTCAGTGTTTATATGTTTCTCTGTGCCAGTGTTTATATGTTCAGCTGTGTCAGTGTTTATATGTTTCGCTGTGTCAGTGTTTATATGTTTCTCTGTGCCAGTTTTTATATGTTCCGCTGTGTCAGTGTTTATATGTTTGCTGTGTCAGTGTTTATATGTTTCTCTGTGTCAGTGTTTATATGTTTCTCTGTGTCAGTGTTTATATGTTTCTCTGTGTCAGTGTTTATATGTTTCTCTGTGTCAGTGTTTATATGTTTCTCTGTGTCAGTGTTTATATGTTTCTCTGTGTCAGTGTTTATATGTTTCTCTGTGTCACTGTTTATATGTTTATCTGTGTCAGTGTTTATATGTTTCTCTGTGTCAATGTTTATATGTTTCGCTGTGTCAGTGTTTATATGCTTCGCTGTGTCAGTGTTTATATGTTTCGCTGTGTCAGTGTTTATATGTTTCGCTGTGTCAGTGTTTATATGTTTCTCTGTGTCAGTGTTTATATGTTTCTCTGTGTCAGTGTTTATATGTTTCTCTGTGTCAGTGTTTATATGTTTCTCTGTGTCAGTGTTTATATGTTTCTCTGTGTCAGTGTTTATATGTTCCGCTGTGTCAGTTTTTATATGCTTCGCTGTGTCAGTGTATATTTACTATTATCTGACTTTCCTTGCCTCTATATTCATTTGTGTGACAATATTTGTTGGCTATTTCAGCTTCAAGGTTCATAGTTGCACCTCTGCAGTATATACATACACAGATACTCACTTCTCGTTGTATAAATCCTTTCTATTGAGTGTATAAATATCCGTGTGTTTGCAAGGTATCCAGACAAGGGGAAAAGTTTTTGTTTCTTCTTCTTCTACTTCTTCTTCTTCTTCCTCTTCTTCTTCTTCTTATCGTTCTCTTTTCTTCTTCTTCTTCTTCTTCTTCTTCTTCTTCTTCTTCTTCTTCTTCTTCTTCTTCTTCTTCTTCTTCTTCTTCTTCTATATGATACCTTAGGAAAGACTCCTTGGATCGTCTTTAAACTTTCCATGAATGGGTTTCTTAGTGGTTGACAGTGTTATATTATTGTTTTTTTTTCTGTCTTTTCGTTTTTTTTATATCGTTAATAACAAGAGAAAGCCTCATCCGATCGGCTCCAGATTTTTATCCCTGGTGTAAGTTAACTATGTCCAGATTCTTGGTACAGTTGGCATGTGGTTCTTCCGATAAGAGAACTCAGACAAGTTAGATGCTGTTTCCAGTTATTGCTGTATAGGCAGAGCTGTTGAATCCATTCCCAGCATCCAATAATGGCTCAGATAACCTCCGAAATCCTTCATGGCTTAGCTTCAAATGTTCAAAATAAAAGGTGCCTCCTAATCTGACGAGAGTGTAATCTGTCAATTTTATGAACAAAATAGTTAGAAATTTTGATTCCCATTAATTCAAATTAAATATATGAGAGTGTACCTCATGTGAATGGTATCATGTATCTTACCGCTGATGGAACTTAGTGCCACGACTGTACCTAGTAAGTTCAGTTTGTGTACAGGCAAATTTAGTAATGGACCAAATTTTTGGTATAAAACTTGGCACTGCTGGAATTCGTGGGAAAAAACTGGAGAATGCCTCTTCCGATTGGCTTCACAGATTAAACCCAGGTGTGTTTCACAGATAGCAATGATTACGTTACTATTTGGTTGCATAAGTTCTCATCTGTCACCTATATAAAATGCCTAATCGATATCCATTCAGTAACTAAAGAATATCTTGTAGTGTCGCTTCAGAATATTAATGCTAATGCAAATTTGAAATTTTAATGAAACTGAAAAAGTTGGTGTCATTGGATGGCAAGCAATTACTGGAGAAGGTTTCTTATTGTTGGCTCCAAACTTTCAGTGTTTTTGAGTTTTATTAAAAGGAAGCTTGATTTCACTTTGGGCTTCGTGAATTTTAAAAATTGCCAGTTTTATTGAATAAAATAAATTTCCTGTAATAATGACGAAGTGTCTCTTCTGGTCGGGTTTAAACACTTAACAGTAAGTGCATCTTAATTGGAAGTGTATTTATTTGTTTTATTTGCTCTTAGTGTGTACCAATTTGATAATTTTGTAGAAGTTATTTTATGAAACAAGAATGAGATGTTTGTGCTATCGGTCTGTAGTTCTTTGCAATTGCTTTACTGCCACCTTTGTAGAGTGGGGCTATGTCTGTTGTTTTTAGTGAGTGTGGGATGACCCCTGTGTCCATGCTCACTCTCCATAGAATGCTGAAGGCACGTGACAGCGGCTTCTTGCAGTTCTTGATGAACACGGAGTTCCATGAGTCTGGGCCTGGGGCAGAGTGCATGGGCATGTCATTTATTGCCTTTTCAAAGTCTTGTGATATTAGAATATCAGAGATTTTTGAGATGACCAGATTTTGGGTCTCGTTCATAAAGAATTAATTTGGATTGTCAACCCTTAGTCTGGGCAGCGGCTCACCGAACACTGAGTCGTATTGGGACTTTAGTATCTCACTCATGTCTTGGCTGTCATCTGTGTATGTCCCATCTCGCCTAAGCAGAGGCCCAATACTGGATGTTGTTTTTTCTTTAGATATGGCATAGGAGAAGAATTTTTTTTTCCAGATTCCTTTATGACTTTTAGTTCTTCCTGTGAGATTCCTTCAGCTTAAGTTAGATATTTTTTAAGTCATCACTTGATAAAGCTCTCCACAGAGAACGTGGTTCCGTACTGCAACGTGTTGATAAATTAGACAAATATGCAACACTTGTGTATCTTTAATGAGGAAACGTTTCGCCACACAGTCCTATACAAAGAAGAATGGTGAAGATAAGGAGTTTGAGGTAATCTCGTCTTGTATCATTTAGATAGCTTGCTATCTGGCATTGCGTAAGCTTTGCCAACGCTTCACAAATTTTTTGTGTCATCTTTGCATTCGCTTCGCTATGGTCAGCCTTGCTATTGTGTGAGTATTCTACAGTTGGCTTTGCTATTGCGTGTCAGCCTTGTTATTGTGTGAGTATTCTGCAGTTGGCTTTGCTATTGCATGTCAGCTTGCTACCGTGTGATTATTCTGCAATCGTACTGTGCATAACGGCTTGAGCGTGTTGCAAACAGATTGTTACGTTGGGCGATTAGTGTTTGAGTTCACTCTCCAAAACTTGCCCAAATTCTCTCTACATCGTTGTTGGCGAATTGCTCGTTCTATTGGTATTGACTATCAACGAACCCTCACCGCTGCACAGCTGCGTGATATTATAAGAGCTAAACTGAAGTCTGAAACTATGGCATATCAGGCTAACGTTTCTCCCGCTACAGGAGCAGTTAATCGTAGATCTCCATTAAGGTATCTGCAGAATAATTTGAGAGACAAAACTCCTGAGCACAACCAGGAGTCTCGTGAAGCCACAGGTGTGGGGTTGTCTACAGGCGAGTCTGCTTCATTGGCGCTTGAGTTAACCAGACTCAATCTTGAACAAACTAAAGAGCAGAGTGCATTTGCTAGGGAGGAGTTTGATAGAGAGAAGGAGAGGAGGCAATTCCCTCAGACTGTAGATGACTTCTGTTTGCAAAGGGCAGTACAGTTTGTTCTTCGTTTTGTTGAAGCAGATCCTGAACAGTTTTTTGAAGCATTTGAAATCCAGGCTCGAGCTTTAGGGTGGCCTGAGGTTCATTGGGCAGCATTGGTGCATACTGCGTTGTTTGGTAAGGCACAGGAGTTTACGTCTATACTAAACAACCACGATTTTGGTAACTATCGTACTGTAAAGATCACTTTTTTGGGGGCTTATCAATGTATTCCTGCCAAGTATAGGAAAGAATTCAAACTAGGCAGATGGCAGCTGGGTCAGTCTTACATTGATTTTGTAAGACAGCAGACCAGGGCTTTTACAAAGTGGTACAATGTATTAATATTGGTAGAATTACCGCCAATATGTTAAGTAAAAGGACACAAATGCAACTAATGTGGAATTTTATTGTGGCAACGTTTTGCTCTCCAGGAGTTTTGTCAAGCTCCTGGAGAGTGAAACGTTGCCACAATAAAATGTCACATTAGTTGCATTTGTGTCCTTTTACTTAACAAAGTGGTACAATGCAAGTGGTGTCGCTGATTTTGATAATCTGGTGCAGCTTATCTTGGTGAACAACCTGCTGGAGTCTGTTGGAACAGAAGTTCGAGTCTTTCTTCGAGATCACTCATTGGCTACTGCATTGGAAGCAGCCAGGTTGGCTGATACTGTTGAAACTAACCGCTCCTTGTCCGAGCGGTCTTATCTCTGTCCTCAACAGCCTTGCATGAGCAGAGATCGTCAAAGAAGAATTCCTGAGTGGAGAACGAAATATCAAGATGAAGGTGAATCTCGACAGCAGCCAACTAAGTCACCTGGTGAACAACGTTACTTCACTCATGGTCAACCTGGTGAGCGACCTCAAACTACTCAACATGGTGATTCGAGGCGGCAGTATCCAGAGTGGCATAAGCCACAAAATCAGCGAGGAGCCAAAGTTAAAGCTGAGGTTGTATGCTTCCTTTGTAATAAACCCGACCACATCAGGCCCAATTGCCCAAATAACCCCCAACCATTAGGGAAAATTTATAATGTCAATAGTAATATGACTCAGAAAGAAGTAGAGAAGGGGATGACCCCCTACTATAGCGCTTGTCATATATTCCTTCAGGAACATTCAAAGAAAACTGAAGTTAGAACCTTTAGGGATACTGGAGCATATTTCTCACTTATAAAAGAGGGAGTACTTCTTCTTTCTGAACCAACCTCTTTGCAGTCCTCAGTTTTGTTAGAAGCTTTTGGAGGAGCAGTATTTTCTGTCCATTTACATAAAATATATGTGCAGAGTAAATACTACACTGGGTATTTGACTGTAGGTGTTTCTGATGGATTTCCTATGAAAGATGCCATGTTATTACTGGGTAATAACATTGAGTCTACTAAATGTACTGAACCAATAATGACTAATTCTTCCCCGATGTTGGCCATAACTCGGGCAAAATCCCAAGGGATGTCTGATGAGAATGTTAACTAATCCTTTGACGACTCTGATCTCGGACTAGCCAACTTGTTTTACAACGAAAACTGGCCAGGGCCTCATAAATTTAGTGAACAGACCCAGATCAAGCCTTCCTATTCCAGGGTTGCAGGATTGCCAGATGTCTCCGTTTCCATGTCCAAGGGACTGTCCTTTCAGGAGGAACAACGAAAAGACCCTTCATTGAATTTCGCTTTTAAGGCAGCCATCGGTAAATCCACTTCAGATCACGCAGTCAAATATAAAATTAAAAATTATTACTTAGTCTGCACTGAAACTGGTAAGGAGGTAGTAGTTCCCAAAAAAATTAGATCCCAAATATTAAATATAGTCCATAACTCTTCCTTAGGAGGCCATTTGGGAATTACCAAAACTATGTATAGAATAACAAAAGAATTTTTTTGGCCAAAGTTAAGGCAAGATGTAAAGAATCATATCCGCTGTTGTCCAGAATGTCAGCAGGTAGGGAAACCTGGACACCCTATTAAACCTGCACCTCTCCATCCCATTCCTGCAAATGGAGAACCTTTTTCAGAATTAATAATAGATTGTATAGGTTCACTACCTAAGTCTAAGTTTTGGAAATCAATATTTATTTACTATTATGGATAGAGTAACTAGATATCCAGAGGCAGTTCCTATGCGCAGTATAAACACCAAAACAATTCTTATAATAATAATAATAATAATAATAATAATAATACTTTATTGTGACATGGTACAATGATACATGGTAGACAAGATATATTTCTTAATGAGATGTACATGCCAAAAGCCCCTAATATGCTGTGCATTGCGGGCATTCTTAAGACTACTTTATTCTAGACTACATGGTAAAAAGTTATGGTTGACAATTTATAAAATAAGTATAATTGCATATCTAAGTTATAAAGTTTGAATATAAGTTGAACATATCAATTAATTGCAGCAATGCAACTAATTGAGTGAGATAACAATTTAAAACAATTAGTTGCATTGCAGTTACAGTTTACGTGGTCATTATAATGTAAATGTTAGGTAATAGTTAGCTTAACTAAGTTTATCTCTTGCCTTGGAATTCCTAAATCTATTCAAAGTGATCAAGGTACTAATTTCACTGCCAAATCATTTAGGGAAGCATTAACTAGGCTGGAATAGTTCATAACCTATCCACTGCCTATCATCCTCAGTCCCAAGGCGCCTTGGAAAAATTCCATCAGACGTTAAAAACAATGATGAGAACTTTTTGCATGCATTTTCCAACAGACTGGGATGAATCACTTCCTCTGTTGCTGTTTGCAATGAAAGAAACTGTGCAAGATTCTACAGGGTATAGTCCATTTGAGCTGATCTTTGGGCACAATGTACGAGGTCCTCTACGGGTGCTCAAGGAAGGATGGATGGGAGAAGACGCCTCCTCAACCCTCTACAACCCTTCTTCAAGGTTGCAGTTGGTTAAGGCTAACTTAAAGGCAGCTCAGAATACGATGAAACAGAGGTATGACAGAAATTCAAAGTTTCGCTCCTTCCATCCAGGAGTTAAGGTGTTGGTACAGGAGCCTATACCTGGCCACACCTTGGAAGCTAGATTTACTGGACCCATGCAAATTGTAAGTAAATATTCTGTTGTAAATTATGTGGTATCTCCCCTTGACAAGATTTAAAAAAGTAAAATCTACCACATTAATAAAATTAAAGCTTTTAATACACCAGATAGTCCCAGTAATGACTCTGTCCTCTGCCTCTGATGATCCTGACTCTTTGCACTTTATTTCTGAGATTAATGTAAAGCTTCCAATTCGGTCCTCCTCAAGGACCCTAACCCTTTAATGTTGTGCCTGTCGAAGACTCAAGTAACAAGTTTAACTGCGCTCCTACAGTCTTATCCTGATATTTTTTCAGATGTGCCGAAAAAATGTACACTAGGATATCATGACGTAGATGTTGGAAACTCTAAACCTATTAAACTCTCCCCCTACAGAGCTAATCCTTAAAAACAGAGGCTACTCAGCAGGAGGTAGAATTTCTGTTAAAGCATGGGTTAGTGGAGGAGTCATCTAGTCCGTGGGCTTCACCGTGCATCCTTGTTAACAAAACTGATGGAGGTTTCGAATGTGTACAGACTACCGTAAGGTGAATGAGGTCACAATTGCAAGTACCTTTAACAGATAAGGCGAAGGAAATCTCTGCCTTCGTAATTCCAGGAGGTCATTATCAATATACAGTGACCCCCTTCAGAATAAAAAACTCTCCTGCATCATTCCAGAGACTGATCCATCAGGCTATTAAAGGACTTGAAGGCACGGCTGCTTATCTAGATGACACATAGTTGTTGTGTCGGACACTTGCGACCAACATATGTTTAGGCTTAAGGCTCTATTTGAGACCTTCCAGAGTTTTCACTTAACTGTTAATTTATCAAAATCATCCAATCTGCTATTAATTTTGGGCCATGAAGTAGGTAGTGGCAAAGTGGCCCCTAAATTTGCAAAGATTCTTGCCATTAAAAATTATCCAATACCCCCTGACAGAAAATCCCTCCAACGTTTCCTAGGGATGGTAGGGTTTTATAGAAGATTCTTTAAGAATTTTACAGATATTGTAGCCCCTCTAACCTCACTTACCAGTCACAAAGTTCCCTTTATTTGGACCTCAGAATGTCAAAATGCTTTTACGAAAGCAAAGAAATTACTTTGTACTGCACCTATTCTTTTGTCTCCAGACTTTTCAAAACCATTCTCCTTACAGATTGATGCTTGTGAGTCTTGGGTGGGGGAGTGCTTCTGCAATCTTGGGACGATGGGTTGCAGCCTGTGGCTTACTTCTCGGCGAAGTATTTACCTAACCAGTGGGACTACTCCACCATTGAGAAGGAGGCCCTCGCTCTGATATTGGCATTAGAGCACTTTGATGTTTACCTGGGCCAGTCTTCTCAGGTGGTCACCATCTACAGCGACCACAACCCTCTGGTGTACATCCAATCTATGAAGAATCACAACACAAGACTCATGCGATGGAGTATAAGGCTGAAACCCTACAAACTCTGTATTAAACACACTTCTGGCAAAGAAAATACGCTGGCTGATGTGTTATCTCGAATCTAATATTAGGTTAGAATGTGTTAGGGACTTTGGGTAGAACCAGCTCTAATTTTTCCCCCTTTTTGTACATAATGAATTTGTGGTTTTTTTTTTTTTTTTAGTGAGGGGATATTCTGCTACCGACCGCAGGTATCTTGGACCTACGTTAGCCCTACCATCTGCTGTCTCACTCTAAAGTTTAAAGCTGGACTTTATGTCTCGAGTAAAGTTTAGCTTTATCTAATGAGTGGGATGGTTGAGGGGAAAGGCGGTCCCATTATTGTAACGTGCCATGGTGATACTCTACCTATTTGAGGTGGAAGCATAGTCCTCAGCCCTTTTGGGGTGGGGGTGTTGCATGCAAAGAGTACGTCACCATATTCGGAGCATGTTAGCACACCCATATAGGCTGCCTCACCAACCAGCAAACCATGTTGCTAAGGATTTGGTGATCGGGGCTCCATCATCAGATCAGCACCTTGGTTCAGCCAATCATAATGTGGATCTGGCAATGGTAAAGGTGACGTGGATTCCTCTCACATGTTTACCATTGTCATTCCCACTTTGCGCTTGTTGCTGCATGGTTGTCTATTGTCTCTTGGCTGCTGTTTTGCCTTGATTACCGTGAGAGTGCACTAATACCACTCTATTGTATATAGTGTACATACTTGTATAAAGCTATATACAGTGGACCTCCGAGTTACGATCACCTCGAAAATCATACAGGAATGAATTATGATCGTAACTCCTGGGTCCACTGTATATATATACTTGGTGAAGGAAAATACAATTCAAAGTTTTTTCTACTGTGTTTACTTTGCTCCAAGCTCCCTTTTACACTCTGGATAACATGCCTTGAGAACCTGAGGTTGTAATATGTGTCAACACTATTCCCTGAGGCATCATCCCCCTTTTGTTCAGTCTCCAGCAGTATCGCTATTTTGTACCTCTGTAAATTGAACAGCATAGTCTTTACCTGTTTCATCATCAGGGTTATTATCTCCATTTGGTGCGTTGTCCTCCATGACAAGACTAGCACCCTCTGGAGCACTGCCTTCCAAGACATCCCTATCCAACCCACCCATTTTATTTTCCCAGCTGTCATACCAGGCTGACATGTTTTCCAAGAAGGATATTTTATTGATGTTCTTGTCTTTTAATATAGATGCAATTTCCTTCATATAGGTGTATCTCGTTCGGGCAGACCCAAAAACCTCTCTCTGATTTTATATCAAAAGTGATCGCTGGTTTAAAGTTCCTGCACAACCCATGGGATCATTTACCACAGACATTGCATGCAATCCAGGCATGACTTCGTCTGTTACCCTTTCTGTAGACTACACAGATTTTCATGGTGGCGGTCATTTACAACACTTTACAACTCTCCTAACTAGCTAGTCTATAACTACTAAAAGTATTTAGTTGTCTTTACCAGTTTTTCTGGGTAGGATGGTTAGGATAGGCTTATTATATAAAGAATATATATATATATATATATATATATATATATATATATATATATATATATATATATATATATATATATATATATATATATATATATATATATATATATATATATATATACTGTAGTTTGATATATTTATGGATTGTATGTATTATAGTTTCAATCCCATACCTTCCATCCTGGTACACTTGAACAGTTCGTCAAAGTGGGCTGGCTAGATAGGCCTACTGTAAAAGTAGTTTGTTTGATAAGGGCGCCTAAATATCCTGTCAGCTTCTGAATCCGGTCAGAGGATACCTTATTTTTCAACGAGTCCAGTTGGGTGTTAAGGGCACCTAGAAACTCTGTCAGCTTTTGAATCCGGTCATTGGTTCATTTATTTCTGGACGAATCCAGTCAGTGGATCACTTATTTTTTAATTAATCCAGTCGGTGATTTTGGACTATCTCGTGAAAGGACTTCCGTAATATTATTTAACAGAGTAATATGCGTTCAGTTTGATACAAAAAGTATAACTTGTGTTGGATAAACCGGTGTCTTCTGGCAGCTCCTGCTAGACTAGACAAGGATTTTACCTCTGGGCGCCAGCATATTTACGGAACATTTTAGCTGCGTTACACTCTTCAAATTTAAAGTTTAATGACAAACTAACCTTATAAACTTAACTATGAGAACTGAACATTTAAAAGTCTTAAAAGGCTTTTATAAATAAATAAGGTGGCATTACAAAGTTAATATTCCTCAGAGACAAGTTAAGAGGATAACCACCTTGCGTAATCACAGGCAATACATAAGAATTCCAGAGCTTGTCTTGAATATTTAATTATACAATACTAAAACCACTTCCCTGATGATAGCTCGGGTATGTTTCATACTTTATTTATAGCAGAAAACTTGTTCATACCAGGGTTTGACCTCACACTGTACACACTCATTACACGAAGCTTAGTCACAGCTGACCTTTCTACCGGCCACCTGATCGCTGCTATTTTTATACAAAATAATACTACATATAACATAAGCTGCAAAAATCTCTACCATGAACACACACAAAAACCCTACTACACTAATAATTAAAAATAACAGATCTTTTTTACTATACAGGATTTATTACAATTTAACAAAGTCGTGAAATTATGTAAATGGTCATTTAAAAATGCAGTACTTACAGTTAAGTCATTACACACAGATCAGAACACAATAACAGAAGTATACAAAAGGTAATATAAGAAACTGAGTGAAAAATATTAGTGTAACTATTATCAGCGAAATCAATTATGAAAATAGGGAATCCCAAATTACAAAGTAATTTAAAATACAATATTACGATGTCAGCTGCAATTATAAGGTGGACTGTTAATTATATTAAGATAATAATGTTTGTAATTTGGGTAGATTGTTACTGATGTTAAGCTGATTATAACCAGGAATCTGAGGCTGAAGGCTACACGGTCTTGAAAATTGTAGGAAACAGAAAAATAGGGAGATGCACTGAGAGGGAAATAGGGAAATACACTGAGACCAATAAGGAAATACATTGAAAACAATAGGGAGATACACTGAAAGGGAAATAAGGAGATACAATGAGAGCAATAGGGAACTAGGGAGATGCAATGAGAGAAATAGGGAGATACACAGAGAAATAGGGAGATACACTGCGAGGGAAATGCACTAGGAAAATAGGGAAGTAAAACTGAGTACAATCAAGAATAATTTTTATACAACACAAGTATTAGTGAAGGGCAATTAAGCAAAGTACTCAGAACTGATTGCTGTAAAGAAACATTAGAAAAATATATATATAACATTTAATTAAGTAAGATCATTTTAGACAGATAAATTATAACTCGGGAATATGGGTATAAAAAACAACTAATTATAAAAATAATTAGTTAATAAAGAAACTGAAATTAATGCAAAAATGCATCGTACAGAGAAGAAAAAAACTCGATAATTCTTTGACTCGCTAGAGAAAAAATTAATTATATTTTTTAAGGGGATATTATTTTACATATGAAGCAACGTAAATTTCTGTAACGAATAAAAATGGGATTTTAAAATATGAAAATCTAAAACAACAACGAAAAAATGCATAAAAAATATAATCAGTGTTGAAGATTGCGGAAAAAAAAAATGTATATACGTATATATAAAAAACTAGGGTAGGCTTTGCTCTGTTAATTGCACAAAGGTTAATGACACAGCAGGTAAAGTAGAGGATACATAGCACTGTTTGTGGAGTTTAATGAGTAAGTTCTGTGAAGTACTGAGTCTCAGACAGACCTGCATCGCTGAGGAAGTCACCTACTGAGGAAGTCACCTACTGAGGAAGTCACCTACGTAGTTCATATTAATTTATTATTTCATACGGGCGATCAGTAGCTGGTGTATCACTATGATCTCGCCTCCACCCACATGTCACTGGTGAATATTGTTCTTATGTTCTCATCGAAGTGAATATTGTTCTTATGTTCTCGTCGAAGTGAATATTGTTCTTATGTTCTCATCGAAGTGAATATTGTTCTTATATTCTCGTCGAAGTGAATATTGTTCTTATGTTCTCGTCGAAGTGAATATTGTTCTTATGTTCTCATCGAAGTGAATATTGTTCTTACGTTCTCATCGAAGTGAATATTGTTCTTATGTTCTCATCGAAGTGAATATTGTTCTTATGTTCTCGTCGAAGTGAATATTGTTCTTATGTTCTCATCGAAGTGAATATTGTTCTTATGTTCTCGTCGAAGTGTTCTTTGCCTATACAAAAGGTTCCACAACTTGTTTGTTAAACACTCGTTTATTCCTTTTCATTGTGGTGGATGTTTAAATTTGGTCTTTTTCTTCAAGGAAGAACGGAATCACTGTGCAGTTAGAGAGTGGTTCTAAAAGAAGAACCTTGGTGTTCACTGTTATCAGACGTGTGAGGGTTGTTTACAGCTGCTGGTTCTTCAGGTTCATACTCCATATCCTGCTAATCTTGTCCTCTCCATTCTCCGAGGCTGTCGAATCTGCTCGTATAAACATGATTCCTAACATGAATATTAGTATTGACTTGGTTTCTGTAGATGCCTGACTTTCTCAATACATTGTCTAATGCCCTAATCTTCAGAACATTCGTGACTAATCTTCAGAACATTCGTGACTAATCTTCAGAACATTCGTGACTAATCTTCAGAACATTCGTGACTAATCTTCAGAACATTCGTGACTAATCTTCAGAACATTCGTGACTAATCTTCAGAACATTCGTGATTAATCTTCAGAACATTCGTGACTAATCTTCAGAGCATTCGTGACTAATCTTCAGAACATTCGTGACTAATCTTCAGAACATTCGTGACTAATCTTCAGAACATTCGTGACTAATCTTCAGAACATTCGTGACTAATCTTCAGAAAATTCGTGACTAATCTTCACAACATTCGTGACTAATCTTCAGAACATTCGTGACTAATCTTCAGAACATTCGTGACTAATCTTCAGAACATTCGTGACTAATCTTCAGAACATTCGTGACTAATCTTCAGAACATTCGTGACTAATCTTCAGAACATTCGTGACTAATCTTCAGAGCTCCTGACTTGATATGACATCTGCCTCACCCTCTCTTTTCTTCTTGACTTTTCTTCTATATTTCCATTATCTTTCCTGCCTTCTGATCTTCCACTTTCGTGCTTCCTTTACTTTCCTAACTTGAGAAAGGTGTTAGAATGTTGTGATATTTTAATATCCATCATCTTGAGATGTTATTTATTTTCGTTACTCTATTTCGTGTTCCACGTTTTATTTCCGGGTTGGTTTTGTCCGGGGGGAGTTATGTCCCGAGTGTTGCTCTCCCCCGGGGGCCAGTAAGTCTTCCATGGTGCTCCTCTGTTATCTCTTTTTATGTATTACTAATAATTTTACAATTTATAATTTTATTGCCACCACAGTCTACTGATGCTTCCACTTGAACCACCATATTTACAACAGCCACTACCTCATTACTATAACTATCACTGCAGCTATTATTACTATTGCTACTACTATTACTGCTACTTTTATTACAACTACTGCTTCTAGCACCACTATCACTACTACTATTACTACTACTACTACTAAGAGTATCACCATTACTACTACTAACACTGCTATTACCATTACTTCTAATAGTACCACCACCACTATTCCTACAACTACTCTACTACTACTATCACTACTACTTTCTTCCCTCTCCCTCCTGTCATGTCTCTGCTCGTCGTTTCTCTCGTTCACTGACGATGGTCTAAGAACAGAAACGTAACCATACAGTTTCTTTCCTAAGTGCGATTAATTTGTGAATTCTTAACATGAAATCTGAAAATTGTAGCCTACATAGCATAATAAAAATAAAATCTTTCTTTAGAAAAGGTGCACCAGCATCTAAAGTTTAAAGCACTGTACGAAGGACTCCCTTTTTATTCACACGAAAGTTAATTTTCATATAGTTAAATAAAATTAACATTAAACAACATACAACGCTCAAAATCATTGAGAACCTTTCATTTGGCGCGATACACAAAAGCCAAAAACCCAGTATGTTTAAGTATCAAACTGTTACCTACCTGCCCAATAACAGTGCGAATCTTCGTGAAAGCAAAACACACCAGCACTGGAAGTTTGAAACCAATAAAAGAAAAAGCTGACACAGATGGCGCTCTAACGTTATCACTATGCTTCAAGATGTTGTTGTGAGTACTGAGCAGTGGAACCTTCCTGCTGGTCTTGAAGGTGTGGACAAAAATCTCCAGGAGGGGAGTATCAGACCCTTCAGCCCTTCAGCCCTCTGAGGGACTCAGTCCTCCAGAGGGGCTGATAGCGTTTAGATTCCTGATCAATAGTTTAATAATTACCACATGTTTGTACTCTGGAACGTCACAGAGGTCACGTATGCAACGCCTCTTGGTCACGTATGCAACGCCTCTTGGCCACGTATGCAACGCCTGTTGGGAGTATTGTTAGTGTAAACGAGTGACAGACAATTGAGAAAATGACTCTCTTTGCCATAGCAGGAAAAGTACAAAAACTCCTGCCTCACTTTATACACGTGTGGGACAATCATGAACTCTCATTGATCGAGACATATCAAGAAAACAAGCATTTGTGTTGCAAACTGTTGCAGTGTTAAGCAAGTAGGGAAATTGTGCTTTGGCCAGCGATATAAGGCCGTACCAAAGAGGCAGAGTGCGCCGCAGGACAGATTGATATTAACCAGACTGAGGAGCGTGTTACGTGCGTGCTGACCTTACAACAAAGGTACTAACAGTGCGTCCTCGATCTTCAGAAACAATCTCCATCTTAACAATGAAAATAAAAAAGAGGTGTGCGCAGCTTCTTATGACATTATTGTGACATGAAAAAAAATAAACTAGTATTGAAGAACTTAAAGTGACAGTGCGAGTGTTACGAATTTCCTGGATGAATGAAGGACGTGTGACATTCTTAGAGACACTATTCTTCAATCAATTCATCGGATACCTGTCGTACATGGTGCAGTCAACACCATAGCTCACGCTACAACGAGCAAGGTAGGTTTTGAATTTACTTGTTATGCAGAGGACTACTCAGTTCTTGTGTCACAAGGAGTTCAAAATCATCCTATAGTCGGCAGTTAGGTGAGTATAAGGCCCTCGTCAGTATTCAGTTATTCAATGAAATACTGACACAACACCCCCTAGGGGTTATTATACTCATACTTACTTGTCCCCGACAGCCACGTGGTCGTAGAACAACTGTCTTACATCGGAGGTGTCTATCGTCGGAGGCTGTGATTAGGCAGAGACAGCAACAAAGCTAAGTATCCTCATTATTGATATTTAGGGTAATTGTTCTACGTTTATTTACCCACAGTAGATGTCAGCCCTAAGCAGGGAAACCCTCCTGCTGGTCTTGAAGACGGTACCGAAGGTACATGTCAGCCCTGAGCAGTGGATCATTCCTGCTGGAGAAAAGTGACCTTTGAGTTCAAATAAAAAACTGCTTTCTTAATAGATTTCTGCTGCTGGCTTTCCCTCAGGTTTGAGCTACCAGGGCACACTTAGGAGCTAGCAGGGCACACGTAGGAGCTAGCAGGGCACACGTAGGAGCTAGCAGGGCACACGTAGGAGCTAGCAGGGCACACGTAGGAGCTAGCAGGGCACACGTAGGAGCTAGCAGGGCACATCTAGGAGCTAGCAGGGCACACCTAGGAGCTAGCAGGGCACATCTAGGAGCTAGCAGGGCACACCTATGAACTAGCAGGGCACACCTAGGAGCTAGCAGGGCACACCTAGGAGCTAGCAGGGCTCATCTAGGAGCTAGCAGGGCACACCTAGGAGCTAGCAGGGCTCATCTAGGAGCTAGCAGGGTACACCTAGGAGCTAGCAGGGCACATATAGGAGCTAGCAGGGCACACGTAGGAGCTAGCAGGGCACACCTAGGAGCTAGCAGGGCACACGTAGGAGCTAGCAGGGCACACCTAGGAGCTAGCAGGGCACATCTAGGAGCTAGCAGGGCACACCTATGAGCTAGCAGGGCACATCTAGGAGCTAGCAGGGCACACCTAGGAGCTAGCAGGGCACACCTATGAACTAGCAGGGCACACCTAGGAGCTAGCAGGGCACACCTAGGAGCTAGCAGGGCTCATCTAGGAGCTAGCAGGGTACACCTAGGAGCTACCAGGGCACATATAGGAGCTAGCAAGGCACACGTAGGAGCTAGCAGGGCACACCTAGGAGCTAGCAGGGCACACGTAGGAGCTAGAAGGGCACACCTAGGAGCTAGCAGGGCACACCTAGGTGGTAGCAGGGCACACCTAGGAGCTACAGGGCACACCTAGGTGGTAGCAGGGCACACCTAGGAGCTAGGAGGGCACACCTAGGAGCTAGCAGGTCACACCTAAGAGCTAGCATGGCACACCTAGGAGCTAGCAGGTCACACCTAGGAGCTAGCAGGGCACACCTAGGAGCTAGCAGGGCACACCTAGGAGCTAGAGAGAAACAGACAGTTGCAGTTGACCAGAAAGGGAAAACAAATATAAAAAACAACGCTGAATGCCAAAAGTGACTATATGACAACTTATGATAGCTTAAAAGTCAAGTTGAAATCAATAAACAATTGTATTCGTACAACATTAAAAAACAATCACTTCCAAATTAACAAAAATACTCAACCAGAAAAAAATTGTGTTTGTTTAATTACATCACAAGAGAGCAAAGTAAAAACAATAACGAAAAAAATTAAGCGTTGTTTGTAAGAGATGTATTTTACCCGGCTGACACTGAGAGTAAGAACCCTGGATAATGAATATCGTCATAAAGAATCACTTGTTATATGCAACACTCAATGAGTAACGATGAAGTCAGTGAAGAAACTTAAAATGTTGCGAACTTTCGTTTTAACAGAGATTCATGCGGATCAATGTTAACTGCTCACAACTCTGCCAATGGCGCCTTTCATGATGCGCTTTTGATATGTAAATCGCAATATCTGGACCACAGATGAGCATCAACAGTAGCTTTGATCTGCCTCATGTCCAAATCTCACCCCTAGAAACTTCCTCGCTTTTATTGGCAGGAAAAAGAAAATTTAGCATAATAAAGCACAACACCTGAGCCTCCCAATAAAAGCCAGTCTTAAAGTGTTCAGAAATTCGATACTAAGTTACTTTAAATTTTTATTCCAAACATTTTCATTCCTCTAACTGAAGCACAACATAAGTTCTGTGAGAGATCTTCTTTTAGCTTATTTCTGTAAATACCATCATCAAGAATTGCACTTTCAAGTAATTTCCAGCATCCAGCACTAGGAACAGACATTCTGAACCTGGTGTGAACCACTAGCAGGCATTCTGAACCTGGTGTGAACCACTAGCAGGCATTCTGAACCTGGTGTGAACCACTAGCAGGCATTCTGAACCTGGTGTGAACCACTAGCAGGCATTCTGAACCTGGTGTGAACCACAAGCAGACATTCTGAACCTGGTGTGAACCACTAGCAGACATTCTGAACCTGGTGTGAACCACAAGCAGACATTCTGAACCTGGTGTGAACCACTAGCAGACATTCTGAACCTGGTGTGAACCACTATAAACTTGTACTGAAGCGCTACTAGTGGCACCATACTTGCCTAACACCGCCACCCCTGGACACGAGTCATGTATATATGAACACTTTACTACGTACTCCATGAGGTGTTTGGTCTCTATAAAAAAAAACTGAAATGTGCATCACTTAAAGCTTCCACACACGTATTCAAATGCACATTCACTCGTGTTCAACACTCGTGTTCAACATCGTAGTCTGGCGGTAGTGACCTTCGTTGACACTTCAAAAACGCTGACCTACATACATGTATATATGCAGGTGGTTGCATCGATATTTGTACTGCTCGTGGAGGTGATCGAGGTTTAAGAGTCGATTCTCGGCTGGTTACACTATGTTCTTTGCTCTATAGCAAACTGTCTAAATGACTCTAACGTTTTATATATATATATATATATATATATATATATATATATATATATATATATATATATATATATATATATATATATATATATATATATATATATATATATATATATATTTTATGTCGTTTTGGTCCGCCTCATGGTGAGCGGAAATCACATGACGCTCTACCCCATGACGCTCACCATAAGGCGAGCCAAAGCGACATGGGTTCGAGTCCTCGGCTAGTTGCAGTGTTGTTATTGATTAAATACCACTCGTTCTTGGTGACAATAATACATACATACATATACATGTACGCTCATACCTTGAGTATGCTTCACTTTCTTGGATTGCCTGCCCTCTGTCTCGTCTACGACTTCTTGACAGAATAGACAACAGAGCAGGACGACTCATCTCTCGCCTGGACACAGCCTGTACAGATCTGTCATTTCAGCCTTCAAAACAGGAAAGATGTAGATGGTCTTACAGTTATGTATAAGCCCAATAATGTCAGGGTAGCACACTAGGCTCCACTCCGAGGAGAGCGAGAAGATAGCTCCTACACAGCAAGACGGGCAGCAAACAGCTACTACACTCTGTGCCCTTCGCGTCATCTGAGATCATTTATTCTAAGATGACTCATGTCTGGAACATGTTCGTACACCATAATGACATCAACGAAATAAAGCCACTTGACTAAATGAAATCGCTGGCCCACAGATGGTTCCATCTTAATCCTGTTCCTTGTGCGTATATTTCTCAGCAATAAAAAAGCTTTCAAATGAGATGATGTAGGTAAGATCTTAGCTTGCACATACAGTTAGGAACACAAACTCTATCCTTGTAAAACCCTGCGTAAACAGAAAAAGACAGAGAGAGAGAAATACTGAAAGGAACTGACAGGATCAAGAGAGTGAGTTTGTTTCAGGGGTGGGACCAGGAGCTGAGACCGGACCCCGGCAACTATAATTAAATTAGAATTAATGAGAATCCTATAGACTGGTGACCAGCGAGGCTTTCCCTTACAAAATGTCAGCGGCCAGGAGTTATAGCTAGGACACACGAATATTTGTTTTAGATTGAACTAACAACTATCACCAGACAACTGTGGGATATTACATTCCACTGGTTTTATTGCTGCCCTCACGAAGCTCCATAACCTGTCAGTCCGGCAAAAACCTGCTACAACGTTTACACTCTATCTCTCTTCATATACATGTTTATGTGTATATAAATATATATATATCTATATATATATATATATATATATATATATATATATATATATATATATATATATATATATATATATATATATATATATATATATATATGTATATATATGTCCATCTAAATCAATTAACTGGTTTCCTGAATCCCTTCACAAAATGTTACCCTGCTCACACTCCAACAGCTCGTCATGTCCCAAAAACCATTCGTCTGCATTCACTCCTATCTAACACGCTCACACATGCTTGCTGGAAGTCCAAGCCCCTCGCCCACAAAACATCCTTTACCCCTCCCTCCAACCTTTTCTAGGACGACCCCTATCCTGCCTTCCTTCCCCTACAGATTTATACGCTCTCCAAGTCATTCTACTTTGATCCATTCTCTCTAAATGACCAAACCACCTCAACAACCCCTCTTCAGCCCTCTGACAAATACTTTTAGTAACTCCACACCTTCTCCTAATTTCCACATTCCGAATTTTCTGCATAATATTTACACCACACATTGCCCTTAGACAGGACATCTCCACTGCCTCCAGCCTCCTCCTCGCTGCAGCATTTGCAACCCATGCTTCACACCCATATAAGAGTGTTGTTACGACTATACTTTCGTACATTCCCTTCTTTGCCTCCATGGATAACGTTTTTTGTCTCCTCAGATACCTCAACGCTCCACTCACCTTTTTTCCTTCATCAATTCTATGGTTAACCTCATCCTTCATAAACCCATCCGCTGACAAGTCAACTCCCAAATATCTGAAAACATTTACTTCTTCCATAATCCCTCTCTCCAATGTGATATCCAATTTTTCTTTATTTAAATCGTTTGATACCCTCATCACCTTACTCTTATCTCTGTTCACTTTCAACTTTCTACCTTTACACACCCTCCCAAACTCGTCCACTAACCTTTGCAACTTTTCTTTAGAATCTCCCATAAGCACAGTATCATCAGCAAAAAGTAACTGTGTCAACTCCCATTTTGCATTTAATTCCCCATAATTTAATCCCACCCCTCTCCCCAACACCCTAGCATTTACTTCTTTTACAACCCCATCTATAAATATATTAAACAACCATGGTGACATTACACATCCCTGTCTAAGACCTACTTTTACCGGAAGTATCTCCTCTCTCCTACACACCCTAACCCGAGCCTCACTATCCTCATAAAAACTCTTTACAGCCTTCAGTAACTTACTACCTATTCCATACACTTGCAACATTTGCCACATTGCTCCCCTATCTACTCTATCATATGCATTTTCTAAATCCATAAATGCAATGAAAACTTCTCTACCTTTATCTAAATACTGTTCACATATATGCTTCACTGTAAACACTTGATCTACACATCCCCTACCCACTCTAAAGCCTCCTTGCTCATCTGCAATCCTACTCTCTGTCTTACCTTTAATTCTTTCAATAATAACCCTGCCATACACTTTACCTGGTATACTCAGTAAACTTATTCCCCTATAATTTTTACACTCTCTTTTATCCCCCTTCCCTTTATATAAAGGAACTATACATGCTCTCTGCCAATCCCTAGGTACCTTCCCCTCTTTCATACATTTATTAAAAAAAAATACCAACCACTCCAGCACTATTTTCCCCCCTGATTTTAACATTTCTGTCATGACCCCGTCAGTTCCAGCTGTTTTACCCCCTTTCATTCTACGTAATGCCTCACGCACCTCCCCCACACTCACATCCTGCTCTTCTTCACTCCTAAACTATGTTGTAGCTCCCTGGCCAGTACATGAAATTACCACCTCGATTTTTTCATCGACATTTAAAAGTTCCTCAAAATATTCCTGCCACCTACCCAATACCTCCAGCTCCTCATCTACTAACTCCCCTACTCTGTTTTTAACTGACAAATCCATTCGTTCCCTAGGCTTTCTTACCTTGTTTATCTCACTCCAAAAATTTTTCTTGTTTTCATCTTTTATCACACCCTATACTTCTTCATTCCACCACTCACTCCTCTTTCCTCCTGCACCCACCCTCCTATAGCCCCAAACTTCTGCCCCACATTCTAATACTGCCTTTTTAAAACTATCCCAACTCTCTTCAACCCCCCCCCCCACTACTCATACTCGCACTAGCCCACCTTTCTGCCAATAGTTGCTTATATCTCACCCTAACTTCCTCCTCCCTTAGTTTATACACTTTTACCTCTCTCTTACTTGCTGTTGCCATTTTCTTTTTGTCCCATCTACCTTTTACTCTAACTGTAGCTACAACCAAATAATGATCCGATATATCCGTTGCCCCTCTATAAACATGTACATCCTGAAGCCTACCCATCAACCTTTTATCCACCAATACATAATCCAACAAACTACTTTCCTTATGTGCTATATCATATCTTCTTGTATATTTATTTATCCTCTTTTTCATAAAATATGTATTACTTATTACCAAACCTCTTTCTACACATAGCTCAATTAATGGTTCCCCATTTACATTTAACCCTGGCACCACAAATTTACCTACTACTCCCTCCACAACATTTTACCCACTTTAGCATTAAGATCCCCAACCACAATTACTCTCTCACTTGGTTCAAAACTCCCCACACACTCACTCAACATTTCCCAAAATCTCTCTCTCTCCTCTACACTTCTCTCTTCTCCAGGTGCATAAACACTTACTATAACCCACTTTTCACATCCAACCTTTATTTTACTCCACATAATCCTTGAATTTATACATTTATATTCCCTCTTTACCTGCCATAACTGATTATTCAACATTATTGCTACTCCTTCTATAGCTCTAACTCTATTTGAAACCCCTGATCTAATCCCATTTATTTCTCCCCACTGAAACTCTCCTACCCCCTTCAGCTTTGTCTCACTTAAAGCCAGGACATCCAGCTTCTTTTCATTCATAACATCTACAATCATCTCTTTCTTATCATTCGCACAACATCCACGCACATTCAAACATCCCACTTTGACGGTTTACTTCTTTTTCTTTTTAGTAAGCTATACAGGAAAAGGGGTTACTAGCCCATTGTTCCCGGCATTTTAGTTGACTTTTACAACACGCATGGCTTACGGAGGAAAGATTCTTATTTCACTTCCAAGAAAGCAGAAGCAGCGGCAACATCACCAATAATACTACTACTACAGCTATATTAAGAGAGAAATAAATAATGAAAATGATTGCTATAGGAATGCAGTTAGAAGCCTGATAACATGATAACTATGATAACATGAACATAGATAAGTATGTTTATGGAGCAACTTGCAATGTGAACAGACTGACTGATGTTGTAGTGGCCAGGCTTAGGCTTGGCTACAGGTACTTCTGGCAGTTTGGGAGACACACAGATGATGATCAAACTAAATGCAAATTATGTGATCAGGCATATGGTCACTGTCTTGAACACTATGTTCTTAATTGTCAACTTATTGAGGAATACAGAGATAGACAGTATAATAACCAATGTGACATGTCAAGATATCTTATTAATGAAAATAAGATACCAGTTATACTAAGCAAATTTCCTAAATTTGCTTGTAACAGATAAGTGAAATGTAGATATAAATCCAAATGTACAATTGTTAACCCTTTTGGGGCCTAGTGCCTAGGCCTTTTGTGTATCCATATGCTCTTGCGCTACCCTCCACAGGATAGATATGAGGTGCACAATAAACTAGCCACTTCAGTGGCAAAATCTAAAATCTTGATAATTTGAGAAATCAAGAAAGGGCTTAGAAATTTACTATTTTTTCCTAGTGGTGTCTCCCTTAAGTCGTGTGATTATTTTTCTTTTTCTACCAAAACATATTATTTTATAAAAAATTATTGGTAGAGTTTTCACGAGGAGTTTTCATACATACATATTTTTAAAATATACACACTTGGTCAGTGTGTTCGATATTCACACGCTATTTACAGAAAGGCCGGAATCAAAGATAGTTGTTGGTGTTACTGTTTCTCCCGTCATTGTACGTTACGCTGAAGCTTTTGATATGGAAATAGGTAGTGATGTTGTCGAGAGAATGGTGATATTACATGGAGGTCTGAGTTCTGGGATCCAGGGTAAACACGACTGCTGCTTCCACCTCACGACAGAAGTTTCGCTTTTATTTATTGTGGAACATTACTGTTGGATCAAATAAACTCCTGCCTTTTTATCTTCTGACACCATTGTTGGGGATTTCCTGTTATAAGAACATAAGAATGGAGGAACACTGCAGAAGGCCTACCGAAAGGTCACTATCAAAAAACACCGCTACCCAAAGCTACCCAAGAATTTATTCCCTTACCCACAACACCAATCACACCCAGCCCCACCCAGTCATATATTTGTTCAGGGCCCCGGTGGCTGGTGGCTAACGCTCTCGCTTCACACACGGAGGGCCCGGGTTCAATTCCCGGTGAGGTGGAAACATTTCGACGTGTTTCCTTACACCTGTTGTCATGTTCACCTAGCAGCAAATAGGTACCTGGGTGTTAGTAGACTGGTGTGGGTCGCATCCTGGGGGACAAGATTGAGGACCCCAATGGAAATAAGACAAACAGTCCTCGATGACGCACTGACTTTCTTGGGTTATCCTTGGGTGGCTAACCCTCTGGGGTTAAAAATTCGAAGAAATCTTATTTTAATCTTATCTTATCTCTTCTTAAAGCTACCCAGGGTCCCATCCTCGATTACCCTACTCGGATGACTGTTCCACGCATCCACAACTCTCGTTTGAAAACCAGTACTTACCTTTGTCCTTTCTATAAATCTAAATTTATATAACTTAAATCCGGTATTTCTTGTTTTATTAATATCACCTTTGTTTATGCCCATCATCCACTTATACACCTCGATGATATCTCCCTCATTCTACGTCTTTCCAGAGAGTGAAGATTCAAGGTTCTAAGTCTATCTTCATACGGGAGATTCCTAATGCAGTAAATAATTTTAGTCATCTTTCTCTGTATGTTCTCCAATGAGTCTATATCCATCCTGCAGTAAGGAGACCAAAACTGAGCGGCATAATCTAAGTGAGGTCTCACTAGTGATATATAGAGCTGTAAAATAACTTCTGGACTTCCGTTACTGAAATAAATCCTGATAATCTGTTAGCCTTATTGCGCACACTTAGACACTGTTGTCTTGGCTTTAGATATCTTCTTACCATGACTCCCAAGTCTTTTTTCACATTCTGTATGATCAAGCTTTACTTCACATAGTTTATAACTTCAAGGTTTTTTTCATTCCCAAGGACTAGGACTTAACACTTGTCCACATTGAACTTCATCTGCCACTTTTCAGACCAAGACATTAATTTGTCCAAATCCTCCTGGAGTTCATTGGTATCCTCCTCAGAATGAATCATGCGGCCTAATTTTCTATCATCAGCAAATTTGCTCATGTCACTTGTAATTCCCTCATCAAGGTCATTAATGTAAATTATGAACAACAATGGGCCTAAACCCGATCCTCGTGGCACGCCACTAGTGACCGGTCTCCATTCAGATTTGACCCCATTATTGGAAACTCTCTGCTTTCTATTGGTAAGCCATGCCTCGATTCATGTTAGAACTTTACCTCCAATGCCATACCTGGAGTCTACCTGAAGGGTATTCCGGGGATCGAGGTCCCCGCGGCCCGGTCTATGACCAGGCCTCCCGGTGGATCAGGGCCTGATCAACGAGGTTGTTACTTCTGGCTGCACGTAGTCCAACGTACGAACCACAGCCCGGCTGATCTGGCACTGACTTTCTGTATCTGTCCAGCTCCCTCTTGAAGGCAACCAAGGTCTACTGGTAATGCCCCTTATGGCTGGTGGGAGGCTGTTGAACAGTCTTGGGCCCCGGACACTTATTGTGTTTTCTCTTAGTGTACCAGTGGCGCCCCTACTTTTCACTGGGCGTACGTTGCACCGTCTGCCAAGTCTTTTGCTTTCGTATGGAATGATTTCTGTGTGCATATTAAGGACCAGTCCCTCCAGAATCTTCCAGGTGTAGATTATGATATATCTCTCTCGCCTGCACTCCAGTGAATATAAGTCTAGTGCTTCCAGGCGTTCCCAGTAGTTAAGGTTTTTGATGGAACTTATACGTGCAGTAAAGGTTCTCTGTACATTCTCTAGATCTGCAATTTCACCTGCCTTGAATGGGGATGTTAATGTACAGCAGTATTCTAGCCTAGAGAGAACAAGTGATTTAAAAAGAATCATCATTGGCTTAGCATCTCTTGTCTTGAATGTTCTCATTATCCATCCTATCAGTTTCCTCGCAGATGTAATAGTGGCGTTGTTGTGGTCTTTGAGGGTGAGGTCATGAGCTACCACTTTTCTTAAGTCTTTTGTGAGGTACTCTATCGAAGGCTTTACTGAAATTCAAATAAACAACATCATATTCTTTATCATTATCTACTGCTTCAAATACTTTATTAAAGAATGCCAGTAAATTTGTCAGGCAAAAACCTCCAATGAATCCATGTTGAGATTCACTAATCAAAATATGTTCATCAAGATGACTTCTAATAATACCAGCTATAATTTATTCCAATATAATTTGCCTACTATAGACGTCAGGTTTATTGGACGGTAATTTGGTGGAATGGACTTATCCCCTGATTTAAATATAGGAACTATATTAGCCATCTTCCACATCTCTGGCACAACACCAGTTAGGATGGACGTATTAAACACATTCGTTAATGGCTGACTAAGTTCCATCTTGCATTCTTTAAGTTCCCTGGAAAACAACTCGTCGGGTCCCTGAGTCTTATTTTGTTTCAGTTTATCTTTCTCTTTGATAACCATGTCCCTCGTGACAGTAATATTAGTTAATTTGAATTCTTCAGGATCTGAATAATTGTTAATTGCTGGAATCTCATTTACGTCTTATTGTGTAAAGACTGACAAAAAATAATCATTAAATAGATAACACATTTCCAGTTCGTTATCCGTCAGCTACCCATTCCCAATTTTCAGAGGTATTACTTTATTCCTCACCTTCGTCCTATACACTTGAAAAAACCCTTTTGGGTTAGTTCTTGATTCATTAGCAACTCTAATTTCATAGTCACGTTTAGCCTTTCTAATCCTCTTTTTTTACTTCTATTTTAAACTGAACATATTGGTCAATAAGGTTAACCTCTCCTCTTTTGATGCGATTGTAAATTCCTCTTTTCTCTCCTAAAGGATACTTTAGCCTCCTGTTAACCCACTGGGGATCGTTGTTATTTGACCTAATTTCTCTCTGGGGAATATATATTCTCTGAGCACGTTGTACATTATTAAAAAAAAAAGTCATAAATACAGTTCCCTTTGTTATCATAAGTATGATTATCGTCAATAAAATCATTAGCTAGATTACCCCAGTCGAGTTGGACAGGTGTTCCCTAAGTCCATTATAATTGGCAGAACGAAAGTCTTGAACTTTTACCTTATTATAGTTGTTCTCGTAATCCCAGGTAATATTAATGTATTTGTGATCACTTGCGCCATGCTCTGCAGTGATCGCCAGATTATTTACGGAATGTGGGAAATACATTACGTCAGTTAAACGATTTTATTCATATCACAAAACATAGCAATACTTGTGTCAGTTATACTCGCACCAGATTGATTTGTTCGATATACTACGTGTTGTGTAAATAGTTTTTTTTTCAGCAATAATATTATTATACTTAAGGGAAAGAGTTAAACCGGTAGGGTTCTGTTGTAGATTCGCTGGAAATTATGATGGCCCGGCTCTTTTTCAGATGGTGACCCGGCCTTGGTTCCCAGGAATGGGAGTATCTTGAAAGGGCATGCCAGCTGCACAGCAGTTGGCGATACGAGGGCGGCTGATGAAGCTGCACAGCAGCAGGCGGTGTCGGGAAGGGCCGAGAAAGCAGCCATTACAGGGTCGATTGGAGCCACACCCCAGTTTTAGGGGCACACAATGCATCGGAAATAAAAAAACCTGAAAGTAACTCTCTGTCTCTCTCTTTCCTAACTTTATTTACAACCTAAGAGCTGTTTACTACATCAGCTCATTCTAAAGTCTTTTTAATTTTATGAGACATGGAAATAGGGAACAGGCTGAAGTTGCCTCTGGAATTATTGCTGGTCATCTGTGGGCCAGCAATTTCCTTTGGTCAACTGACTTTAGTTCGTTGATATAATTATGCTATACGAACATGTTCCAGACTTGAGTTATCTTAGAAATAAATGATCTCAGATGAAGTGATGTTCTGGGGGCAAGTATGGCACTTAAACAATTTGTACATAACAGTAAGGCCACTCACATCCATCCGGTGTTGAAGGCTCTGATAAAATGACAGATATGTCCACACTGGGTCCAGGCAAGAGATGAGTCACCTTGCTCTGTTTCTCTCTCTCTCTCTCTCTGCAAATCGAATTACTATTTATATTGTAAATTAAGATATCACTTGAACACTCTGGAATTTGGCGCACCGATATCCCTTGGCTCCTGAAGAAAACATTTCATGGATATCCTGAAGGATCTGGGTTCCATGCATATCAAAACCACCAAAGACTCGAGGACTGCCACCTTTCTCTTTCAGTGCCTCAGTGTGGTGATCCAGAATGGGAACGCCTGCTGCATCTTGGGTTCCCGTCTTGCATCTGAGGAGCTCGCAGAGCTCCACAACTTAAATTATGTGTTTTTTCACATAATTTGCAATTTTACATGTATATAAATTCCTCAACACCCGTGCTCGTTAAAATGTAAACATGTTCCATGTATAATTTAAAGAAAGATTTTAAGAAATTCAGCAACGGCGCTGCTGATAGTAAAGATTAGAAAACGGAATTTATATTCATGCTGTGACTCTCACGGCTCCAGCAACCTTCACAGTAAATCTATCAACTCCCTCAAAGCCATATTGTCTATGAACTCGTTTTAAGTAGTAATAAACGACTGTAAATTATTAAAAAAAAAGGCTGTAATTCACACAATCTTCATCACACAAGTTTGACGTATATTGCTGAGCCTTCACATACAACGCAGAGACCAGGTGCCCCCCCGTTGCTCGCTCAGCTCACTCTTCTCTCTCTCTCTCTCTCGCCTCTCTTCAGTTCTCTCTCTCCTCTCCCTTTCTCTCTCCTCCCTAGTCTGTTCTATAGTTCTATAGTGCCAACAGAGTGGATAGATCTTGGGCTAAACCCTGCATGCCCTCGTTTGTTTCCTCGGTGGTAAATAGTCAGGTCACTGCCCTGGAGCGTGATCACAGGTCACTGCCCTGGAGCGTGATCACAGGTCACTGCCCTGGAGCGTGATCACTCCAGGGCATGGGGAGCAGTTACTAGCATGTGCTCATTATATACGCCCGATGGAGAAATCATGCGCGATGGATCATTCGTTAGGTAATTGCTGATTAATTCACAAAGATGCACAGCGGTTACATGAAGATGACATTTAATGCCAATAGAATGAAGACTACGCCAACGGTGCTTTAGAAAGTCTTGGCAGAGTACGCAGCGTATAGTATATGCCATCACCAAATGCTTAATACCCTCTGGTCAGCGATGCCGACCAATAACGCAATGCAGTGCAACCACAATGCAATGTAGCAGCAACATAAGACAGCTAAAGGAAGGCAACCAGCAACGCAAGACAGCAAAATCCAAATCAGCAATAAAGTGATACAACAAGAGGCACTGCTGGAAGCCATGTTGTACCTGACCGTAACGAAAGAATACCAGCGAAGGTGCAATTAATAAAGCTATCAAGAATTTAAGGAACACAGTATACATCATATGTTTGTGTTTTGAGTACCCTCTAGTCCCACCACCAATATTATTTACGGTATTTACAAATGACATTGCCAGACACCGTAAAATGAGTAGATTATGAGAGAGGAAGAATGAGTACTCTATGTATGTTTGTGTAGAGTGCTGTGCAAGACTCAACATAGAACGTGACTAACGAAACATTAAGTCAGCTTACTTGAACAGCAAAGCCACTAGTTCACTAAACAGTAAAATGCACAAAGAGTCGTGAGCACCACAGTGTCAGGCAAGGAAGAAGGGGACACTAAAACGACCCGCACTGGGGATAGTCTACATGTGCTCCATACAAGACAAAAAAAAAATAAGCTCCAAAATTTCTGAATCTGAGTTCAGCAACTGCCAAACCGTGACTACAACAGTGCGTAAACGGCAGTCAGAAGAAGGCAGGTCTAGAGTTAGACTCAGGACCTGAAGCAAAGAGTGTCTTACGACACAACTAGAAAATGCTAATCATTAACTAATTTAAACCACGAATCACTAATAATAAATAAGTCTGTGAGAACAGAGCTACACCTAGTATGAGATTTATGTCTCGGCTCACCATCGGATACCTTCTCTTTCGAAAAAATTGAGTCTATAAGACAAAAGCAGAGAAAAGTGCGTTCTCCCAGGCAGAGCGCAGAGGAGAGGTGTTGCCTGCATGATGTGCATTGTCCAGACAAGGAAAAGAGAATGAAGCAGTGGCAGGAGGTGCTTGGTCAGGTACTCTCCTGGCATCGCAGAAGGCAAGCAAGTGAGCAAGCAGTTTAGCAGCGCTGGCAGCCAATCAAAACTTTTTAATCTGGGAACACAGAAAGTGTAATTTATGTGGTACATTCTACCTTTAAATGAATTTAATTGTATAAGACAAATAATACTATAAAGAATTGTATGTGCACTTTAGCTATTAACGAAAATAACATTAGCAATATAATATTAGATACAATAGTAAAATAACACATAATAACTGCATCAGTTTTCCTGAAGATGCTACACTGGCTACAGCTTATACGCTGATACAGAGGACAGCACTCTAGTATGTGATAATCAACTGGGACGAGGTGAGGGACTGACCTCCAAGTTTTTGTCTAGTTACATGGTAAGCTAAACTGTAAGCAAGCTTGAAGCTCACCCCCTCAATCTGACTTTTTGACCTTCACAAACAGTAGTTATCCTCAAGTGTGAATGAAAGCTCCTTCATTCACTTCAGCAATATATTACTAAGCTTTAAGCTGATTATTGATAGAATACATAATGTGTGGTTATGTGTGATGATCTCCGTATTAAAATTATGTAATACACACCACATTCACAGGCAATATTGCACAAGATACACGCATGTATATATGACAAAATTCAATACTGAACAAGGTATATACATAAATGAATGACCACTTTCAATATTATTCAAAATAAATACACCTTTACGTAAAAATGTAGCGATTATTATGCAAGAAATTCCTTTGAACATTTGCATCCAGACAAAATTTTATAATATAAATACATGTACACAGTCCTACATACAAACTTACACAAGGTATTTACATGTGGTGAACCCCACAAGCAGAGCTGTTGGAGGAACACACATGTCTAACACCAAGGTTCATATGTTCACCTGAGTTCCTGTGTCTAACACCAAGGTTCATATGTTCACATGAGTTCAAGTGTCTAAGTTACACCAGAGTTCATATGTTTAAATGAATTCCCGTATCTAACACCAGCGTTCATATGTTCATGCAGAACATCTTTGAAAGAGTACGGATGTAACCAATTTTAACTCTATAGTATCGTCCTAAAACTCCCAAAATCTTTCCTCAGAATTTTAGCAGTAACGTAGTGATTATGCACCGTTTTCCCTTTTATAATCTTCTGAAATCCTCTTTGTATCTGGCACCGTAGTCCGTAAAATTCAATCGTGTCAGCCTCCTTCAAAGCACCTTCCTCATTTAAAAAAAAAATCAAAGCAGGTGATTTTTTCTCTGCTCTCAGTTTCACATTCCTTCACCCAGGATTTTTTTTTTTCAACGCCGACATTTGTGTGTCATTAAGCGCACTCTAAGCTCACTCTCTAACAGCACTCTGGGCTCACTCTCTAACAACATGTTGGCCCATACTAGGCAGGTCCTTCACAATCCGTCCCACTAACAGAATATTTGCTCAACCCAATTTTCAATGCTACCCAAGAAATAAGCTTTGACAATTCTACCCACTCATGCGCGAGTCCTCACTCTCTAATAACACTTTGAGCTTGCTTCCCTACAACACTCTGAGCTTGCTTCCCTACAACACGCTGAGCTTGCTTCCCTACAACACGCTGAGCTTGCTTCCCTACAACACGCTGAGCTTGCTTCCCTACAACACGCTGAGCTTGCTTCCCTACAACATGCTGAGTTTACTTCCCTACAACACGCTGAGCTTGCTTCCCTACAACACTCTGAGCTTGCTTCCCTACAACACTCTGAGCTTGCTTCCCTACAACACGCTGAGCTTACTTACAACACGCTGAGCTTGCTTTCATTCAACACGCTGAGCTTACTTCCTTACAACACGCTGAGCTTACTTCCTTACAACACGCTGAGCTTGCTTCCTTACAACACGCTCAGCTTACTTCCCCACAACACACTGAGCTTGCTTTCCAACAACACTCAGAGCAACTTTCTTACAACACGCTGAACTTGCTTCACTACAACACGCTGAACTTGCTTCACTACAACACGCTGAACTTGCTTCACTACAACACGCTGAACTTGCTTCACTACAACACGCTGAGCTTGCTTTCCTACAACACTCAGAGCTTACTTCCCTACAACACGCTGAGCTTACTTCCCCACAACACGCTCAGCTTACTTCCCCACAACACGCTGAACTTACTTCCCCACAACACGCTCAGCTTGCTTTCCAACAACACTCAGAGCAACTTTCTTACAACACGCTGAACTTGCTTCACTACAACACGCTGAGCTTGCTTTCCTACAACACTCAGAGCTTACTTCCCTACAACACGCTGAGCTTACTTCCCCACAACACGCTCAGCTTGCTTTCCAACAACACTCAGAGCAACTTTCTTACAACACGCTGAACTTGCTTCACTACAACACGCTGAGCTTGCTTTCCTACAACACTCAGAGCTTACTTCCCTACAACACGCTGAGCTTACTTCCCCACAACACGCTCAGCTTACTTCCCCACAACACGCTGAACTTGCTTTTCTACAACACTCAGAGCCTTCTTACCCGTAACATTCATTGCTCGCTCTTCTACAACACTCAGAGGTCGATTTCCTAAAACACTACGAGATGGGAAAGAAAAAAAAAGAATTCCGTTTGAAATTCAAAACTTCACACATTGCTACTCTGTTTACAAGTTACAGTGGAAGTTTGACTGTGCATGATACATAGTTACCATGGGTTCATGTTAAACGGTAGGCTGGATCGTGAATGATGCATGGTCACTTATCAATTTTCCGAGTACTACGCAGTTATTGAAATTGCTGACCATAACAAACGCCGGATTATTCCGGGATCAGGACTCCGTGAAGATCAAAGAGTGGAGAGAGGATTTTGAAGTTACACTCTGGTATTATTTTATTCAAGAGCGTCTGTTTTTCCCCTCCCCTGGTATACCTGGTCCATCGTTTCAGTGACATGAAGCCCTTTAGAAAATGTGATCAAATGGACAAGTTTAAAAACAGGGGACCTTCCTATTCATTCTTCTGCGCAAAATGATGAAATCATCTATGTCTTTTCTGTTTCCTGGACACCGCCATTACTGCTTCCAGTGAGCTGGTTGAGGCAGAGATAACGAACCAGGAGATAGTGAGAGGATGTTGAGGAAAACAAGAGGTGAGTAGGAGAGTAAAGCGTGGTAAAATGAAAGGAGCAAGAGATAGGCGAATAAAAGAGAGGGCAGGGTAGAGGACGAGGAAAGGAAGTAAAAACCCAAGTAGATGGCGATAGAGGTGGCGAACGAAGAGGTGGTTTAACAAGAGTGGTAAGAGTCGTTAACGCTGTGAATGTTGTGCTTGAGGGAGACAGAGAAAAAATGATGGAGCAAATGTATTACAACTGGGAAAAATGAGATTACAAAGACAGGAAAATATGGAGTTGAAAACAGAAAACAGAGGCAGATGGTAACTTGGTAAACAATGGTAATCAGTGTTGCCGCTTGGTGACCTTCAAAGACCACTAGTAATGAGGGAAAAAGTTCAGCTGATATCGAGCGAGCGTGCACAGACCTCCAGTGCACACTGAACACTTCTCCTACACCCAAACACTCTCCAACATGAGCGTGCACAGACCTCCAGTGCACGCTGAACACTTCTCCTACACCCAAACACTCCAACATGAGCGTGCACAGACCTCTAGTGCACGCTGAACACTTCTCCTACACCCAGACACACTCCAACACTCTTCTCTCCTCCAGTACCCTCACTCCATCTCCCTTAGGATCACATTATTATAGGGAGCTGGTAGGCAGGTTTGGAATAATTGTAACTAATTGAACTTATAAATTAAAAATGTGTTGTAATTCTGATGTAATTCCACTTTTAGATTAAAAAGTAGTAATTAACTTTTAGACCTAAAAGTAAACGTAATCGATTGTTGTCTACTTTATGGGGTACAAATTACGTCATGAAACTGGGACACTAGACGACCTACTGACAAATAAAACACATTAAGATGATACTAACAAAGAAGAGTAATTATGAAACCTAATTAAAAAATTTTAATGGGTAAAGTAAACAAAGAGGAATGGTATGTAAAACTCCTTTAAAATACAGACTAAACACAATCTTTCTATTATACAAACATACAAGATTTTTGCGACAAAAAATAGTTACAAATTATTAACAATTATTATTGGTTCATTTTTTTTTAATTTAAAGACAGACTCCCTACACCTTTATTTACAGATATTGTATATTGCTGTAAATGTCCCAGCTGTTCGTTGCAGAATATTGGTAGTTTGTAAGGAAACTTCCAAATCAGAATATGCGAACATAAAGTTGTCTCACAGAACTAATCGCCTGGGGGTGAGCACTGTTCCTAGCATATTGCCTGTGGTGCACATCAGCCAAATAACTGCTAAGACTAACTTGTTGACATGTATGCAAGGAATCTTTCACGACTCTGTATACGGCGTATGTCAGGCCTCCATTACTGTAAGCAACCCAGTATGGAATCCACTTCTGGACACACATATCAAGAAATTGTTGAAAGTGCAGAGGTTTGTAGTGAGACTTGTCCAGGAGGTAAGGTGTATGTTCTGTGAAGATAGTTTATGGGACCTCAGCCTGATGACACTGGAGGAGAGAAGGACCAGGGGTGATATGATAAGAACGTACAAAATACTGAAGGGAATTGATAAGGTGGACAGGGTCCACAAACACTCATCCACACTCACACATATTCATGCACACAAACACTTACACTCACACACACACACACACACACACACACACACACACACACACACACACACACACACACACACACACTCACACACACACAGTGGATTACTGTCAGTGAGGTGTCGAAATGGGCGAATATTACGAGTGAGGTTGCACAAGGGTAATTATTTGGTCCAGTACTGTTTCTTGTGTATGTAAACGACATGACAGAGAAAACTGAGTTAAAGCTGTTGCTGTTTGTAGACGATATGATGTAATTGGGAAAATACAAACAGGAGTGAACCAAGAAAGACTACAAATGGATCTTGACAAGCTGCAGGGTTCTTCTGACAATTGCTATTGCTATTTAACCCCAGCAAATGCAAAGTTATGAAAATCGGAGACGGACAAAGATGTCCGGAAACAGTGTACAGGCTCGGGGGACAAAGACTGCAAACTTCCAACGAAGAGGACCTCAGGGGTGAGCACTGTTCCAAGCTTTTAGCCCTATGCTCACATCAATCGCTGCTGCAAAAACAAGATTTGCAAATTTACGGGTAGCTTCCAGGAACATGAACAAGATAGCCTTCATTACCTTCTACAAACCTTCGACAGACCCATCTTGAAGTATGCAGCGCTATTGTGGAACCCGCATCCAGTAATGCATATAAGGAAGCTGGAAAAATGTGCAAAAGGTTTTCAACGAAAATAGTTCCATAGCTAAGAGTTATGAAGTATGAAAAAAAGCTAGAAAATCTAAACCTGACGACATTAGAGAGTAGAAGGACCAAAGATATAATGATTACGACAAACAAAATATTGAAAGGAATTGAAAGAGATAGTCTGTTAGAGAGGTGGGTGTCAGGTACACGAGGTCACAAGGAAGTTAAAAGCACAGACAAGCCACAGGGATGTTAGAACATCCTTTTTTATCCTTAGAGTGGTAGAAGCAGAATCTATACATAAGTTAACAAAAGGTATGATAGAAATCACTCAACCAGGAACAACTGAAACCAGTAACGACCAGCAGAGAGGCAGGGCCGAGAGATGAGACTCGACTCCTCCAGCTACATAGTTATGATGCATGAACTTTGAAGAGATGATAAAGGAATTGAGCCTGAAGACATTAGAGGAAAGAAAAATATGTAGAGACATGATAACAGCATACAAAATTATCAGTAGAACTGACAGAGTAGACATGGGATAGACTTTATGAGAGGCGAGAAACAGGTACGAAGGGGCATAGTTTAAAGTTAAAACAGAAAAATCATAAGGATACCAGGAAGTACCTCTTCATCCACTGAGGGGTCAGGATGTCGAATACCCTTGGCGAAGGTTTGGTTGAGGGAAACTTCATGTACACAGTACTAGCATTATTTATTAGGATTTTATATAAACAAATATATTTTTCTACTAAAGGGTCAATTAAACTAATTTCGCTGAATATTAATGGATTTATTTTGATACACCAGTACAGGTCAACTTTTTAACATTGGTTTAACTCTCGCTAGCATCCAGAAGTCCATAAGTGCATCCAGAAGTCCTTAAGTGCATCCATAAGTGCATCTATAAGTCCATAAGTGCATCCATAAGTCCATAAGTGCATCCATAAGTCCATACGTGCATCCATAAGTCCATAAGTGCATCACTAAGCACATAAGTGCATCCATAAGTCCATAAGTGCATCCAGAAGAGCATAAGTGCATCCATAAGTCCATAAGTGCATCCAGAAGTCCATAAGTGCATCCAGAAGTCCAGAAGTGCATCCAGAAGTCCTTAAGTGCATCCATAAGTGCATCTATAAGTCCATAAGTGCATCCATAAGTCCATAAGTGCATTCATAAGTACATAAGTGCATCCATAAGTCCATAAGTGCATCCATAAGTCCATAAGTGCATCCATAAGTCCATAAGTGCATCCATAAGTCCATAAGTGCATCCATAAGCACATAAGTGCATCCATAAGTCCATAAGTTTATCCATAAGTCCATAAGTGCATCCATAAGCCCATAAGTGCATCCATAAGTCCATAAGTGCATCCATAAGTACATAAGTGCATCTATAAGCCCATAAGTGCATCCATAAGTCCATAAGTGCATCCATAAGTCCATAAGCTCATCCATAAGTCCATAAGGGCATCCATAAGCCCATAAGTGCATCCATAATTCCATAAGTGCATCCAGAAATCCATAAGTGCATCCATAAGTCCATAAGTGCATCCAGAATTCCATAAGTGCATCCAGAAGTCCATAAGTGCATCAATAAGACCATAAGTGCTTTAACACGTGTAGGCATCATGCCAACCATCAAAGTTTTGCATAAATCATTTATTCTGGCAGAATGAAACACAACGTAAATAAGGCGTTCTGTGAGTTGCACTTTGGTTGTAATGGGAACTTCGTGTATTTCATCCTTCAATACAGACCTTAAACTCTCAATATTGTTCATGACGGGGAAATTTCTAGCCCAATGGGTCAGCTCAACTCATTGGCTTAAGCCGGTGGGTGAATTGGACTGGCCTCGCATGGGCCAGTAGGCCTACTGCAGTGTTCTTTCTTTCTTATGTTCTTATATTGTGCACACTATGTCATTACAGATTTTGCCGTGTACACGGGGCTGAGTCTTGTTAGAATATCCAATGTCCATCACCATACCAGTCCTTTATCTGAGGCAGTAATTGTCGTTGTAGTACTTCTGTGTACTTAACCTGGTTCATGGTACCATACTTAACCTGGTTCATGGTACCATACTTAACCTGGTTCATGGTACCATACTTAACCTGGTTCATGGTACCATACTTAACCTGGTTCATGGTACCATCAACAATGTGCAAACGACTTATTCCATGAACAGAAATGGCTCCCCACTCCATGATCTTCTGAGGAAATTTGACCGTCTTCCTCAGACATTCAGGCATAAATTCCTCACCTGACAGCCTTGTTACAGTCAGGACTCTGTCATCCAACACTGTCATCCAGTGAAGTAGTGGAACAACTAGAGAAGCTGAATGTTAATCTTAACACCGCCTACAACAACATAATAAAACAAATGAACTGAATGTGATTCTCAGTTCAGACTAAACGTTCCTGTATCTTGAGTTCAGTAAGTCCGGCTTCTTTCTGGGACGATATACTTTCAGTCCATTCTCCAAAAGCTTCTCAGTAACTGACCTTCAGACAAGGTTAACACCTGCTGCTGCTGGTCACAGCAAATCTGCCTGCAAGACGCTCTTCTCTTGTTGAGAGACATTCGTATTATTTTTCTGTCTAATGTCGGTGTTGTTTTCCATTCTCTCTCACATCTTTCTACTCTTTTTGCGTTTAAAAGTTGATCGTTATTCAGTTTCTTCTTAATTTTGCTGATTGTTTGAGTTGAAACACCAAGTTTTATTGCTATTTCTCTCTGTTTCAGTGTTCTATCAATCAATAAAACGCTTATCTGTCCAACTCTGCGAGACTCAAATCACATTTTTTATCCATTTCTGCTGACTTTCTGATTATTAAACTACAAGGAAAAACAAAGGGTACTTTTAATACAACCACGGGCACAGAAAATGCACACTAATGGAATTATCACAGTCAATAAGAAGCAGGTCAGCGGCTGAGACGCGTCTCTGGAACAACGCCATCCATTGTTTCTTCAGAGTTGCCAGACAGAGACTCATACTCTTAAACTCTTTTAAACTTAATTTTAAATAGTTGCCCTGTAATAATGTATCAAATCAAATCCATTAACAAACAGTGAAATGGTTTAATTGACCTTTTAGTAGAAAAATATAGAATTTTCAAAATATCAATAATAATAATGCCAGTACTGTAGTGTTAAGATAAGGTACGACAGGTCACACTTGACAAGGAAGGAATGAATAGTAAGCGTCTATACTGGAGGAAGGACCAAGAGCTGAGACTCGACTCTTGAACCACACATATTGCAAGTACATATAGGAAAGTACACACAGACACACACACAACGAGTCATGGTACGTGACGAGGTGTCAGAGTGGGCACCTGTGACGAGTGGGGTTCCACAAGGGTCAGTCCTAGGACGTGTACTGTTTTTGGTATATGTGAATGACATAACGGAAGGGATAGACTCAGAAGTGTCCCTGTTTGCAGATGATGTGAAGTTAATGAGAAGAATCAAATCAGTCGAGGATCAGGCAGGACTACAAAGAGACCTGGACAGGCTACAAGCCTGGTCCAGTAACTGGCTCCTTGAATTTAACCCTGCCAAATGTAAAGTCATGAAGATCGGGGAAGGGCAAAGAAGACCGCAGACAGAGTATAGTCTAGGTGGCCAAAGACTGCAAACCTCACTCAAGAAAAAAGATCTTGGGGTGAGTATAATACCGAGCACATCTCCTGAGGCATACATCAATCAGATAACTGCTGCAGCATACGGGCGGCTGGCATACCTAAGAATAGCGTTCCAATACCTCACTAAGGAATCGTTTAAGACTCTGTACACCATATACGTCAGGCCCATACTGGAGTATGCAGCACCAGTTTGGAACCCACACCTGGTCAAGCACGTCAAGAAATTAGAGAAAGTGCAAAGGTTTGCAACAAGACTAGTCCCAGAGCTAAGGAGATTGTCCTACGAAGAAAGGTTAAGGGAAATTGGCCTGACGACACTAGAGGACAGGAGGGTTAGGGTAGACATGATAACGACATATAAAATACTGCGAGGAATAGATAAGGTGGACAGAGACAAGATGTTCCAGAGATGGGACACAGAAACAAGGGGTCACAATTGGAAGTTGACGACTCCTATGAGTCAAAGGGATGTTAGGAAGTATTTCTTCAGTCATAGAGTTGTCAGGAAGTGGAATAGCCTAGAAAGTGACGTAGTGGAGGCAGGAACCATACATAGTTTTAGGACCTAGTAGCAATCAGTGAAGAGGCTAGGCCAGGAGCTATGATTCGACCCCTGCAACTACAAATAGGTGAGTACAAATAGGTGAGTACACACACACACACACACACACACACACACCATATACAACAGGACAAGTGTCTTTCAAAAAGTACCTTTGAAGTGCATTTTATCAGCACATTATATTGATTGACAAAATTAAAAAAAAAAATATATGAATAAAAGGCAAATGAAAAATAACTGGACCCAACATTTGAGTAAAGAGAAGAGTAGCAAAAATTACATAAACTTCACTAAGTTCACATAAGATCACAGTTTTAAACACTCACATACACACATCCAGTCGCCCTGGCAACTTACATGAGCTTCACTAAGTTCACATAAGATCACAGTTATAAACACACATACACACATACACCATGACAACTTTGTCATGAGAAAACTTTTATCAGATAACAAAATATAATTTCCGCTTATATGCAGTTTTGTGTACTGAAGTTTGTTCATGAATAAGTTGACGAGAGTCTTGCTTCTGACTGATTAGCATCGAACCCGCGTCCCTCGTTCCTTGTTGACAAACTTTGTGACGAGACTCTAGGTGACGTCTGTGACGTCACTCCCATGTTACCCTTTGCTCTGAAATAATAATAATAATAATAATAATAATAATAATAATAATAATAATAATAATAATAATAATAATAATAATAATAATAATAATAATATTAATAATAATATTAATAATAATAATAATAATAATAATAATAATAATTATAATAATAATAGTAATAATAATAATAATAATAATAATAATAATAATAATAATAATAATAATAATAATAATAACAATAACAATAATAATAATAAAAATATCCTTATTTCTACAAGTACATGTAGGTAGGTAGTAGGTTGGTAGACAGCAACCACCCAGGGAGGTACTACCGTTCTGCCAAGTGAGTGTAAAACGAAAGCCTGTAACTGTTTTACATGATGGTAGGATTGCTGGTGTCTTTTTCTGTCTCATAAACATGCAAGATTTCAGGTACGTCTTGCTACTTCTACTTACACTTAGGTCACACTATACATACATGTACACGTTTATGTATACACACTTATCTAAGTTTTCTTTGATTTTATCTTAATAGTTCTTGTTCTTATTGCTTTTCCTTTTATATCCATGAGGAAGTGGAATAAGAATATTTCCTCCGTAAGCCATGCGTGTTGTAAAAGTCAACTAAAATGCAGGGAACAATTAACTAGTAACCCCTTTTCCTGTATAGATTTACTAAAAAGAAAAAGAAAAAAACCCGTCAATTATGGGGAATTAAATGCAAAATGAGAGTTGACACAGTTACTTTTTGCTGATGATATTGTGCTTATGGGAGATTCTAAAGAAAAGTTGCAAAGGTTAGTGGACGAGTTTGAGAGGGTGTGAAAAGGTAGAAAGTTGAAAGTGAACATAGATAAGAGTAAGGTGATATCACATTGGAGAAAGGGATTATGGAAGAAGTAAATGTTTTCAGAAATTGGGAGTTGACTTCTCAGCGGATGGGTTTATGAAGGATGAGGTTAACCATAGAATTGATGAAGGAAAAAAGGTGAGTGGTAAGTTGAGGTATCTGTGGAGACAAAAAACGTTATCCATGGAGGCAAAGAAGGGAATGTACGAAAGTATAGTGGTACCAACACTCTTATATGGGTGTGAAGCATGGGTTGCAAATGCTGCAGCGAGGAGGAGGCTGGAGGCAGTGGAGATGTCCTGTCTAAGGGCAATGTGTGGTGTAAATATTATGCAGAAAATTCGGGATGTGGAAATTAGGAGAAGGTGTGGAGTTACTAAAAGTATTTGTCAGAGGGCTGAAGAGGGGTTGTTGAGGTGGTTTGGTCATTTAGAGAGAATGGATCAAAGTAGAATGACTTGGAGAGCGTATAAATCTGTAGGGGGAAAGGGAAAGGGGGGGTAGGGGTCGTCCTAGAAAAGGTTGGAGGGAGGGGGTAAAGGAGGTTTTGTGGTCGAGGGGCTTGGACTTCCAGCAAGCATGTGTGACCGTGTTAGATAGGAGTGAATGGAGACAAATGGTTTTTGGGACCTGACGAGCTGTTGGAGTGTGAGCAGGGTAACATTTTGTGAAGGGATTCAGGGAAACCAGTTAATTGATTTAGTTAGACTTGAGTCCTGGATATGGGTAGTACAATGCCTGCACTTTAAATGAGGGGGTCTGGGATAGTGAAAGCTGGGAGGGACAATTCTCAGCTGTCGTATCTGAGCGCCTTTGCAAAGACAGTGATTATGTATGAGTGAGGTGAAAGTGTTGAATGATGATGAAAGTATTTTCTTTTTGGGGATTTTCTTTCTTTTTGGGTCACCCTACCTCGGTGGGAGACGGCCGACTTGTTGAAAAACAAAAACATGTACAAGGTATACAGGCCATAGCTGACATCAATGACATGCTACTAAATAGAAAGCCGCTTGTTATGCAGAGCATTTCAGGCAAATTAGATCAGTTTTGTCCCTGGATGCGACCCACACCAGACGACTGACACCCAGGTACCCATTTTACTGATGGGGAACATAGACAACCGGTGTTAGGAAACACTCCCAATGTTTCTACCCAAGCCAGGAATCGAACCCGGACACTCGCCGTGTGAACCGAGAGCTTTAGCCACCAGGCCACAGGACACCGTGACCTGGTATATCCTTTGTTGGTGTACCCCCCTTATTCTGACTTCCCGGAGTCCTCTCTGTCTCCCTGTAAATACTTCCTTAAATCTCATGTTGAGCTCCTCACATACTTCTTGGTCGTTTCCTGTGAACTCTTCACCTTCCTTTATCAGCCTGTACTCACCTAGTTCTGGTTGCAGGGGTCGAGTCACATCTGGCCCCGCCTCTTCACTGGCCGCTACTCGGTCACTCTTCCCTTTTCCATGAGGTCTATCATACCTCTTCTTAAAGCTATGTATGGATCCTGCCTCCACTACATCACGTCCCAGACTATTCCACTTCCTGACAACTCTGTGACTGAAGAAATACTTCCCAACATCCCTGAGGTTCATCTGAGTCTTCAACTTCCAACTGGGACCCCTTGTTGCTGTGTCCCATCTCTGGAACATCCTGTCTGTGTGTGAGAGTGTGTGTGTGTGTGTACTCACCTAATTGTTGTTGTTGCAAGGGTCGAGACTCAGCTCCTGGCTCCACCTCTTCACTGATTGCTACTGGATCCCCTCTTTCCCTGCTCCATGAGCTTTATCATACCTAGAATATTCACTTCCTGACTACTCAATGGCTGAAGAAATACTTCGTAACATCCCTTTGACTCATAGGAGTCTTCAATTTCCAATTGTGACCCCTTGTTTCTGTGTCCTCTCTCTGGAACATCTTGTCTCTGTCCACCTTATCTATTCCTCGCAGTATTTTATATGTCGTTATCATGTCTCCCCTAACCCTCCTGTCCTCTAGTGTCGTCAGGCCGATTTCCCTTAACCTTTCTTCGTAGGACAATCCCCTTAGCTCTGAGACTAGTCCTGTTGCAAACCTTTGCACTTTCTCTAATTTCTTGATGTGCTTGACCAGGTGTGGGTTCCAAACTGTCGTTATTAGGTCTACTTTCTCCCGTACCTCCTCTTAAAGCTATGTATTGATCCTGCCTCCACTATATCACTTTCCAGATTGTTCCACTTCCTGACAACTCTATGACTGAATAAATACTTCCTAACATCCCTGTGACTTTTCTGAGTTTTCAACTTCCAATTGTGACCCCTTGTTGCTTTGTCCCATCTCTGAAACATCGTGTCCATATCCACATTGTCAATTCCTCTCAGTATTTTTATATGTCGTTATCATGTCCGCACTATCTCTCCAGTCCTCCAGTGTTGTCAGGCTGATTTTCCTTAACCTCTCTTCGGACTAGCCTTGTTGGAAACCTTTGAACTTTCTCTAATTTCTTCATATGCTTGACCAGGTGTGGGTTCCATACTGGTGCTGCGTACTCCAGTATGGAGTGTCTGGAGCGTTTCCTTACTCAGGTGTCGAAATGCTATTCTTAAGTTTGCCAGGAGCCCATATGCTGCAGCAGTTATTTGGTTGATGTGCGACTCAGGAAATATGCTCAGCATTATATTCACCCCAAGATCCTTTTCCCTGAGTGTCGTCTTCAGTCTCCTGCCTTCTGTCATATTGTCGGAAAACTCTAGTAGGTATGTGACAAAAAATTTCCCTTCCCTGAAACCGTACTGGTTATTGTGTATATGCTCTTTCCTTTCTAGATGCTCCAACACTCTTCTGATAATCTTCTTCATGACTTTGCATACTAAACATGTCAGTGATACTGGTCTGTAGTTTAATGCTTCATGTCTTGTTTCCTTTCCTAAAGATTGGGACTACATTTGCTTTCTTCTACACCTCACGTAATTGCTCTGTTTCGATAGATGTGTTGAAGATTGTTCTTAGAGTATGTGTGTGTGTGTGTACTCACCTATTTGTGGTTGCAGGAGTCGATACATAGCTCCTGGCCCCGCCTCTTCACTGATCGCTACTAGGTCCCCTATCTCTCTCTCTCTCTGTTCCATGAGCTTTATCAAACCTCGTCTTGAAACTATGTATGGTTCCTGGGTCCTCCAAGTCAGTTTCTAGGCTATTTCACTTCCTGACAACTCTATGACTGAACAAATGCTTCCTAATATCCCTTTGACTAATCCGAGTCTTCAACTTCCAATTGTGACCCCTTGTGTCTGTGTCCCCTCTCTTTAACAACCTGTCTTTGTCCACTTTGTCAATTCCTCGCAGTATTTTATATATCGTTATCATGTCTCCCTTAACTCTCCCGTCCTCCAGTGTCGTCAGGCCGATTTCCCTTAACCTTTCTTCGTAGGACAATCCCCTTAGCTCTGGAACTAGTCTTGTTGCAAACCTTTGCACTTTCTCTAATTTCTTGACTTGCTTGACCAGGTGAGAATTCCAAACTGGTGCTGCATACTCCAACATGGGCCTGACGTACATGGTGTACAAAGTCTTTAACGATTCCTTACTGAGGTATCGGAATGCTATTCTTAGGTTTGCCCGGCGCCCATAGGCTGCAGCAGTTATCTGGTTGATGTGCGCCTCAGGTGATATGCTCGGTATTATACTCACCCCAAGATCTTTTTCTTTGTGTGAAATTTGAAGTCTTTGGTCACCTAGACTATAGTCTGTCTGCGACCTTCTTTGCCTTTCCCCGATCTTCATGACTTTGCATCTGGAGGGGTTAAATTCAAGGAGCCAGTTGCTGGACCAGGCTTGTAGCCTGTCCAGGACTCTTTGAAGTTCTGCCTGATCCTCATTCGATTTAATTCTTCTCATTAACTTCACATCATCTGCAAATAGGGACACTTCTGAGTCTATCCCTTCCATTATGTCATTCACATATACCAAAAACAGCACAGGTCCTAGGACTGACCCCTGTGGAACCCCGCTTATGACATGCGCCCACTCTGACACCTCGTCACGTAACATAACTTGTTGTTGTCTCCCTGTCAGATATTCTTTGTTCCATTGGAGTGCCTTTCCTGTTACGTGCGCCTGATCCTCTAGTTTTTGCATTAACCTCTTGTGAGGAACTGTGTCAAAGGCCTTCTTGCAGTCCAAGAAAATGCAGTCTATCAACCACTCTCTCTCGTGTCTTACTTTAGTTACCTTGTCATAAAACTCCAGTAGATTTCCGACACAGGATTTTCTTTCCCTGAAACCGTGCCGGTTGTCGTTTAACGGCTTGTGTGTGTGTATGTGTGTGTGTGTGTGTGTGTGTGTGTGTGTGTGTGTGTGTGGTGTGTCTGTCTGTCTGTTATGTCTTCCTGTCTGTCTATGTATGTGTGTGTAAGGTGGGGACAATAGCAATATTCTGGCAGTTGCTGAAAAGACAAATTTAGAAGTATTCATTATTTGTTGAACGTTTCACCCATCTTGGGTCTGCCCATGGTGGGCGAAACCCTCTGTATCAGTATTTGTTGTGTTTAATGTAAGAAACAAAGAGTGCAAAGGATCATTGTATGCAATAATAATAAGGAATATCAGCAAGAGAAAATAATGCCGAGTTATTAACCCAAAACCTGTATTCCGAATCTGTACTTATTCATCTTCAAGTTTTAAAACCTAAGAAATATTTTAGACTCATCCACCTAAAACATTAATCTACATTTGTAACTACGACGATTGTGCCGCTGAGGGAGACTGAAAAGTAACATGTGGATCATCAGTAGGAAGTCAGGTCAGTCTTCCTGGCAGAGGTTCAGCAGTAACATGAAGATCATCAGTAGGAAGTCAGGTCAGGGGCTCATACTCTCTTATACATGCCAGGGAGGAGAATTATCCGCCACTACTTCACCCCTCTATTGTATGCTTCCCTGTGATAGCTTTCTCTGAACCCATTACTCGAATTAATGGAGTTTTTCTTTGTGAAACTTACTGTTAATGTCAGAGGGGAGTCAGGAGCATTCTTAGTGTAGACATGTTAATGACGAGGGTTTCTGCGTGGTTGCTGAAATTTTTTGAAATGAGCTGTTTGTAGAAAACCTTGTGGTGTGCTAGTGTTTGTGTGCTAGTGTTTGTGTGCTAGTGTTTGTGTGCTAGTGTTTGTGTGCTAGTGTTTGTGTGCTAGTGTTTGTGTGCTAGTGTTTGTGTGCTAGTGTTTGTGTGCTAGTGTTTGTGTGCTAGTGTTTGTGTGCTAGTGTTTGTGGAGAAGTTATTTTTTTGGTGTTAGAATGATTCGTGATGTAGTAGCAGAGGCTTTTGCAGCTGTTGTTTAAATGTTTTACAAATATTCTTGTTGCATGTAGACGTGAGTGGTTTTTAATTCCGACTTTTGAGGAAGTTGTTTTGTGAAATGTAAAAAGATAAAAAATTGACCTTTCATTTTTCTTTACTGTTCACCTTTTTCTTTGGCTTTTTCTTTGCGTCTGATCATCAACTACGGTTCGTTTTTCGGATTCGCATACATGCCATTATTCTCTCTCTCTTGTTTTTTTTTTTTTGCTGCTTTTAACTTCAGTAAGTTTCGTTCCTTGCTCTTTTTAGTTCCCTATTTTCAGCTGCTCTTTTTCCCTGACATGTTGTACACATACGACGCTACAAAACAAGAAGTTAGATAAGAAGGCACATTATACAACACATGACGTCACCACAACACTAAGTTATAAAATGCTTCACATTAATTAACACACAACGGTATACAACACAAACACACAATGGTATAAAACACAAACATACGACGGTATACAACACAAACACACGATGGTATAAAACACAAACACACAACGGTATAAAATACAAACACACTCGACGGTATAAAACACAAACACACTCGACGGCATAAAACACAAACACAACGGTATAAAACACTAACACACTCGACGGTATAAAACACTAACACACTCGACGGTATAAAACACTAAGACACTCGACGGTATAAAACACTAACACACGTAGGCGGCATAAAACACAAACACACAACTGTATAAAACACTAACACACTCGACGGTATAAAACACTAACACACTCGACGGCATAAAACACAAACACACTCGACGGTATAAAACACAAACACACAACGGTATAAAACACTAACACACAACGGTATAAAACACTAACACACTCGACGGTATAAAACACAAACACACGACGGTATAAAACACAAACACACGACGGTATTATTACAAACACAGGTACTACTATTCGACGGCGCAATCAATAAAGCAATAAAAAAAAAATCCTTGTAATTAATTATACCCCAAATGCTTACTTTTTGAGCACCAGTGTATTCCAACCACAAATGTTATTTAGAGTATTTACAATAAGCTTGAGAGATGGCATAATATAACCAGGTAATGAGCGAGAGCAATCATGAGCTTTATCATCAGCTACAGCTAATAAGCTCATGCAGAGGACAAACACTACTCTGGTATGTGTGTTAATCATCTGAAAGTTCGAGAGGAACTAACACCCAGGACTGTCTCTAGTTACAAGGTAAGTTACCCTGGAGCTCACTCCTCACTACGAGGTAAGTTACCCTGGAGCTCACTCCTCACTACGAGGTAAGTTACCCTGGAGCTCACTCCTCACTACGAGGTAAGTACCCTGAGCTCACTCTCACTACAAGGTAAGTTACCCTGGAGCTCACTCCTCACTACAGGTAGTTACCCTGGAGCTCACTCCTCACTACGAGGTAAGTTACCCTGGAGCTCACTCCTCACTACGAGGTAAGTTACCCTGGAGCTCACTCCTCACTACAAGGTAAGTTACCCTGGAGCTCAATCCTCACTACGAGGTAAGTTACCCTGGAGCTCAATCCTCACTACGAGGTAAGTTACCCTGGAGCTCAATCCTCACTACGAGGTAAGTTACCCTGGAGCTCACTCCTCACTACGAGGTAAGTTACCCTGGAGCTCACTCCTCACTACAAGGTAAGTTACCCTGGAGCTCAATCCTCACTACGAGGTAAGTTACCCTGGAGCTCAATCCTCACTACGAGGTAGTTACCCTGGAGCTCAATCCTCACTACGAGGTAAGTTACCCTGGAGCTCAATCCTCACTACGAGGTAAGTTACCCTGGAGCTCAATCCTCACTACGAGGTAAGTTACCCTGGAGCTCACTCCTCACTACAGGTAAGTTACCCTGGAGCTCAATCCTCACTACGAGGTAAGTTACCCTGGAGCTCAATCCTCACTACGAGGTAAGTTACCCTGGAGCTCACTCCTCACTACTGAGGTAAGCTTACCCTGGAGCTCAATCCTCACTACGAGGTAAGTTACCCTGGAGCTCACTCCTCACTACAAGGTAAGTTACCCTGGAGCTCAATCCTCACTACGAGGTAAGTTACCCTGAGCTCACTCCTCACTACGAGGTAAGTTACCCTGGAGCTCACTCCTCACTACGAGGTAAGTTACCCTGGAGCTCACTCCTCACTACGAGGTAAGTTACCCTGGAGCTCAATCCTCACTACGAGGTAAGTTACCCTGGAGCTCACTCCTCACTACAAGGTAAGTTACCCTGGAGCTCAATCCTCACTACGAGGTAAGTTACCCTGGAGCTCACTCCTCACTACAAGGTAAGTTACCCTGGAGCTCAATCCTCACTACGAGGTAAGTTACCCTGGAGCTCACTCCTCACTACGATTACTTGACTTTTACGAATGGTTGTTACCCCTTTAAGTGAATGGGTGCCCCCTTCATTCACCGTTCTTTAATGTGATGTAAATGACCCATGAAATAGTAATGACAGGAATGCAAACAAACCATACCACGAGTGGGGTTCGAACCCGCGATCAGAGTCTCAAAACTCCAGACCGTCGCGTTAGCCACTGGGCCAGCAAGCTTCAATAAGATTCATCCAACTAGTATACCTAGTTGTATGAATCTTATTGAAGCTAGCTGGTCCAGTGCCTAACGCGACGGTCTGGAGTTTTGACACTCTCTGATCGCGGGTTCGATCCCCACCCGTGGTATGGTTTGTGATGTAAATGGTTTGGAACTGACAAGTATCAGAGTGAGCCATTTGTGCTACGTTTGGGAATCTTTATAGTGGAAACGTTTCGCCAACGAGTGGCTTCTTCAGTTCAATATTGAGGAGAACGGTGGAGGAGGGAGAGGAGTTTGAGGGTAATCAGTCTCTGCCTGGAGTCGATGTTTTCAGTCCATCAATCTCAAGACAGAAGGACTGAACACATCGACTGCAGGTTAATAGACTGATTACCTCAAACTCCTCATCCTCCACAGTTCTTCTCTGTATTGGACTGAAGAAGTCACTGGTTAGCGAAACGTTTCCACGATAAAGATTCCAAAATGTCTCACTCTTTTGAAGCTGAAAAACAGCATTTATAGTCGGACGTGAAGAACACGGAGTAAAAGTGACCTACACGGCGCACGAATAACACATAAACACGCTCAGCTTTAAACCACAAGCACACAACATTATAAAACACAAGCACACGACATTATAAAACACAAGCACACCACATTATAAAACACAAGCACACCACATTATGAAACACAAACACACCACATTATAAAACACAAACACACCACATTATAAAACACAAGCACACCACATTATAAAACACAAACACACCACATTATAAAACACAAACACACAACATTATAAAACACAAGCACACGAAATTATAAAACACAAGCACACCACATTATAAAACACAAACACACCACATTATAAACCACAAACACACCACATTATAAAACACAAGCACACGACATTATAAAACACAAGCACACCACATTATAAAACACAAGCACACCACATTATAAAACACAAGCACACCACATTATAAAACACAAACACACAACATTATAAAACACAAGCACACGACATTATAAAACATAAGCACACGACATTATAAAACACAACCACACGACATCATAAAAGACAAGCACACGACATTATAAAACACAAGCACACATCATTATAAAACACAAGCACACCACATTATAAAACACAAGCACACCACATTATAAAACACAAACAGACCACATTATAAAACACAAGCACACCACATTATAAAACACAAGCACACCACATTATAAAACACAAACACACCACATTATAAAACACAAACACACCACATTATAAAACACAAGCACACCACATTATAAAACACAAACACACCACATTATAAAACACAAACACACAACATTATAAAACACAAGCACACGAAATTATAAAACACAAGCACACCACATTATAAAACACAAACACACCACATTATAAAACACAAACACACCACATTATAAAACACAAGCACACGACATTATAAAACACAAGCACACCACATTATAAAACACAAGCACACCACATTATAAAACACAAGCACACCACATTATAAAACACAAACACACAACATTATAAAACACAAGCACACGACATTATAAAACATAAGCACACGACATTATAAAACACAACCCCACGACATCATAAAAGACAAGCACACGACATTATAAAACACAAGCACACATCATTATACAACACAAGCACACCACATTATAAAACACAAGCACACCACATTATAAAACACAAACAGACCACATTATAAAACACAAGCACACCACATTATAAAACACAAGCACACCACATTATAAAACACAAGCACACCACATTATGAAACACAAGCACACGACATTATAAAACACAAGCACACATCATTATAAAACACAAGCACACCACATTATAAAACACAAGCACACCACATTATAAAACACAAACACACCACATTATAAAACACAAGCACACCACATTATAAAACACAAACACACCACATTATAAAACACAAGCACACGACATTATAAAACACAAGCACACCACATTATAAAACACAAGCACACCACAATATAAAACACAAACACACCACATTATAAAACACAAGCACACATCATTATAAAACACAAGCACATGACATTATAAAACACAAGCACACATCATTATAAAACACAAGCACACGACATTATAAAACACAAAAAGACAAATGTATAACAGATAAAAGACGACAGATTAAAACACCAACTGCGGTGGTATGAAACTGGAATAAAACACAAAATCACGACCGTTTAAAGCACAAAGACGACAGTTTAAAGAAGAACCAAGGCTGTTTAAAGCACAAACAAGACTGTTTAAGTCATAAACAAGACGAAATAAAAAAAATGAGGAGGGTATAAAACACCACATGACTGTAGAAAATACAAAATCAGGGCAGTATAAAACACGAACACGAGAGGGTATAAAATATAAACTCGAGGTGATATAAAACACGACAATCGGAGGTGTAAGACAAATACTGACGGAATAAACACAAACACGCGACTAGAAGAAATTGCAACCACGCAACAGTATAAAACAACAACACACAACACAAAAAACACGAACACACGAAGCTATAAAACAAACAAACAGAGTGGACATTCAGAGTTGAATAACTGCTGCAGCTGTTTTCTTGTTTACTCGGCAAAATGAGAAGTGGATTTTTTGGGGTTTAATTCCGTGTCAAACACACATGTGCGCGCGCTCATACGCCTCACACACACACTCACACAAACATACACGCACACACATACACACACACACACCACACACACACACACACACACACACACACCCACGCACACACACACACACCCGCACACACACACACACGCACACACACACGAGGAACATGAGGAACTTCCTGCACAGAGTTCAGTGGGACAGAGAGCTGGCAGGGAAGTCAGTAGACGAGATGATGGAATATATGACAACAATTTGCAAGGAAGCTGAGGAGAGGTTTATACCCAAGGGTAACAGGAGAAGCGAAAAAGACAGGATGAGCCCATGGTTCACCCAAAGGTGCAGGGAAGCCAAAACCAAGTGTGCCAGGGAATGGAAGAGGTACAGAAGGCAAAGAACCCCGGAGAATAAGGAGAGCAGTCGTAGAGCCAGAAATGAATATGCACAGATCAGAAGGGAGGCCCAAAGACAGTACGAGAATGACATAGCAGCGAAAGCCAAATCTGACCCAAAGCTGCTGTACAGCCACATCAGGAGGAGAACAACAGTCAAGGACCAGGTGATCAGGCTGAGGAAGGTAGAGGGAGGTCACAAGAAATGACCGGGAAGTGTGTGAGGAACTCAACATGAGATTCAAAGAGGTGTTCACAGAGGAGATAGAAGGGCCTCCAGAAAGGAGGAGAGGTAGGGTACACCATCAAGTGCTGGACACAATACACACAAATGAGGAGGAAGTGAAGAGGCTACTAAGCGAGCTAGATACTTCAAAGGCGATGGGGCCAGATAACATCTCTCCATGGGTCCTGAGAGAGGGAGCAGAGGAGCTATGTGTACCCTAACAACGATCTTCAACACATCTATCGAAACAGGGCAACTACCTGAGGTTTGGAAGACAGCAAATGTAGTTCCAATTTTTAAAAAAGGAGACAGGAACGTAGCACTAAACTACAGACCAGTGTCACTGACATGTATTGTATGCAAGGTCATGGAGAAGATAGTCAGGAGAAGGGTGGTTGAGCACCTAGAAAGGAATGAGCTTATCAACGACGGCCAACACGGTTTCAGGGACGGAAATCCTGTGTCACAAACCTACTGGAGTTCTACGACAGGGTGACAGCGATAAGGCAAGAGAGAGGGGTGGGTAGATTGCATATTCTTGGATTGTAAGAAGGCGTTTGACACAGTTCCACACAAGAGATTAGTGCAGAAGCTGGAGGACCAGGCAGGGTAACAGGGAAGGCACTACATTGGATCAGGGAATACCTGTCAGGGAGACAGCACCGAGTCATGGTACGTGGCGAGGTGTCAGAGTGGGCGCCGGTGACGAGCGGGGTTCCACAGGGGTCAGTCCTGGGACCAGTGCTGTTTCTGGTATTTGTGAACGACATGACGGAAGGAATAGACTCCGAAGTGTCCCTGTTTGCAGATGATGTGAAGTTGATGAGAAGAATTCAATCGGACGAGGACCAGGCAGAACTACAAAGGGATCTGGACAGCCTGCAAGCCTGGTCCAGCAACTGGCTCCTGGAGTTCAACCCACCAAGTGCAAAGTCATGAAGATTGGGGAAGGGCAAAGAAGACCGCAGACGGAGTACAGCCTAGGGGGCCAGAGACTGCAAACCTCAATCAAGGAAAAGATCTTGGGGTGAGTATAACACCAGACACATCTCCTGAGGCGCACATCAACCAAATAACTGCTGCAGCATATGGGCGCCTAGCAAACCTAAGAACAGCATTCCGACATCTTAATAAAGAATCGTTCAGGACCCTGTACACTGTGTACGTTAGGCCCATATTGGAGTATGCAGCACCAGTTTGGAACCCACACCTAGCCAAGCATGTGAAGAAGCTCGAGAAAGTGCAAAGGTTTGCAACAAGACTAGTCCCGGAGCTAAGGGGTATGTCCTACGAGGGAGGTTAAGGAAATCGACCTGACGACACTGGAGGACAGGAGAGATAGGGGAGACATGATAACAACATATAAGATACTGAGAGGAATTGACAAAGTGGACAGAGACAGAATGTTCCAGAGATGGGACACAACAACAAGGGGACACAGATGGAAGTTGAAGACTCAGATGAATCACAGAGATGTTAGGAAGTATTTCTTCAGTCACAGAGTTGTCGGGAAGTGGAATAGTTTAGGAAGCGATGTAGTGGAGGCAGGCTCTATACATAGCTTTAAGCAG